>JAUCMU010000021.1:2965488-2992072 GCA_032275025.1 Enteromius treurensis | reverse complement strand
AATGTCTCCCACACTTTGCTCTTTCTATTTGTATATTTGCGGAGCTTCCACTCCCCAGTCTTCACCTTTTCTCTTGCCGCCTCCATCTCTACATGCAGACTGAGCTTGTGCATCATCTTCGCGCCAGTAATTTAGCCAATAAAGTGTGTGCCTATGTATTTCATAGAAAATTGTGTCTTGTACTATATCAATTACAAAGGTTTAATTGGCATCTTTATTTCAAACGGCCCGACCGACCGCAACCCAAATATCATTAAAAATATTTTTGGATGACTCGTAACCGCGGGTAACCACAGGTACCCGCTCATTTTGGATCAACCCGCGCATCACTGATCTGTATAAGTCTCAATTTGCCATTGCCTGAGCACTAGAGAAATCTCTGACAGTGCATTTGATGAAAAGGAATATGTAAGATCAATTTGTGTGTGCGAATTTCAATTCTAAAAGCACATTTGGAATCATTTTTATTGAAACTTGTGACAAATCTATGCATTCACATTGTAAAGTGATGTTTTGTTAATTGTTTTTGAGCATGATGGCATGACACATATTCTTTCCATGTTGTCATCTGCTGATTTTGCCTAGCTTTCTAACGAGTGACATACAGGTATAGATATCCAGTTTTACTGGATTCACAACCTTTTAGTGAGACATAAGGGAAGCAATTTTTCTGCTTATACTCTACTCAGTGAGCCTATTTTTTATTTTTATTTATCCTAACCATGTACAATATATGGTTATTTGTATTTGAAATTTCCCTCTTGACCCAGTCAGAAGAGACCGTGGGCTCGTTTTTGGGTCATGACACACCAGTTGATAATCATAGCTCTATTGTTCTGTCTAAGAGAAACTGCTGAGACCCCTTTCCAGTGGGTTATCCAGTGCATATATGTTTCTAAGGTAATATACTCTGAATTTTATGTTATGAAGACTGTGTGTTAAAAGGTATTGTGTGTGTGTGTGTGTAAGCTTCAGGCCTCATTCTGCACCACAAGCTTTTGATCACACTGCTTCAGTGTTTTGTGCATATTACATAACCATCTCCGCTGTCTCTCTCTCTCTCTCTCTCTCTCTCTCTCTCTCTCTCGCTCTATCTCTGTGTGTTTGCAGTTTTTCAGGCCATCTTTTTTACTGCTGGTCTCTCTCTTTTTTATCTTCATTCTGTCTTTTGTCACTGTTAGTGCCAAATTCCTCTTTTATTCTACATCTCTTTCTCCCTTATTGTCTTTTCTTGCCTTTCTAGAGTCTTTTGTGTTTAAGGCGATAGTTTGCTTAAAAATGAAAATTCTGTCAACATTTACTCATTGTCCACTTTGTAAACCTATATGAGTTTCTTTGTTCCGTTCAACATAAAATAAGTTGTTTTAAAGATAATTGGTAACCTATCAGTTGATGGTAGCCATATACCATATAAAGCCATATAAAGTCCTAGTAGAGTTTATTGTTTATTTTTATTTTTATTTTATTTTTATTTTTTTTTCTTTTGTGGTGAATTATAATAATCATGATAGGCTGTGAACTATGCATCTTTTCTAAGTTTTTCTGTTGTGTGTATGTATTGTGTTTTATTAAATGTGTGGTGATGTTACTGCCCCTTTTCAATTGCCCCTTGTGGGATTAATAAAGTTGTAAAGTGTAATACGTCAATAGGTTTTAATTTACCATACAGGTTTGGAATGACTTTAGGGTGAGTAACTGATTACAGGATTTTTATTTTTGAATGAACAATCCAAAATGAACAAGGACTTCGGTGCTTTTAAGGCTTTTTGAGGCAAAAACAGATAAATGACCCTAGATACATTTTTTATAAATAATAGTTTTACTAAAAAGTTAAATTCTCCCATCGGTTACTCACCCCAATGAAGATCCATTCATTCATTCATTCTTTCTTTCATTCCTTTGTAATTTTTACAAAATGAAAATACAAAAAAGTAAAAAATAAAATGTAATTTCAAATATGAACAAACAGTAATAGTAAATCCATTAACACTGGCTACCACATGTCAGAAAGTGTTCAGTGCACATTGTCGGCACGCTCTGTTTTGATTGGCTCAAGTTTCAACTGCTGTCCACTGTGCTGGAATGACTCTCAGCGCAGTTGACTCTTGACCCCTGAGGGTCATCGTCCATTACCACATGAAACATAAATGTCAGCAGCCCTCCTGCTAAAAGCATTTGTCTTCTAGTGGGTCATCGGTCACAGCCCACCTGCTTTTACCAGGTCTACCTCACATAAACACAGAGATAAATGCATTCGAGCCACTGAATGCCTTCCAGCGGCTTTGAACTACAGCAGACACGTGTTTAAAGTGAAAAGTCCTGTGGATTGGTGTTGGTAGTACAGTAACAGACTAAGCAAAAGTGAAGAATTTGTCAGTGTGAGATTTTACGAAAACCTAAGTGATATGTTCTATGATAGCCAAGAACAGATGCATTTAATTTCAAACATCAGGTAATATATTCAGCTTTGGTTTGTATTTTGAGAGGTAATGGATTAAAGTCATCTGCGGAGTTGGAAGCTGATTGGTTTATCTTAACGAATGGCCTAAGAGGATGGAATTACACGTGGAATTGCAGAGAATTGCGACTAACGATGCCTTGGAGTGTAGTGGTTATTGACCCATCAATCCAACAAACACTCTTTCCCTGGAGCATGACTACAGTGCATTCACTGTCCATTCATCTGCCTAATGCGTTCTGTCAATACTCACACAATACTACCAGCAGATTGATTTGATTGTTGGAATGTTTTGCATTCTGTTGCATTCTACATGGTTTCAACGAACACTTCTCTGACATGGTTGCATAACACTGCTTCCTCCAGTGAAAATGTCAATCTCTGTAAATCATCTGTAAATGGTACTTAATCTGTGCATATTTCTCTACTGATTCAGATGAGCAACTTATTCTGGATAAAGCAGTATTTGTCATAGTTGTGTATTGGCAAAGCATAGAAGGAGTCTTCGTTGCAATCAAACATCTTTTAATCTTCAACTAGTATAACATGAAGGAGCAGAGAAACACACACTTAACGTAGACAATGACGGACGAAGACTCAATCAAAGAGGGCAATTTAAAAAGGGAAGACAATTAAAGAAAACAAGGTACACACACCTGAACAGAATACGTAATCAACAGAAACTAGGTCACGGAAAGCACATGGGAATTGACAGCAAAACAATCAAACATGTAACAGTTCGCCCCCTCCTGGACAAGGCGCAAACTTGCGCCGTAAGGAACAGCAGGGGCGGGAGGGCGGGGGCTCTGGAGGAGGGCGTGAAGAGGGAGAGGAAGCAGAAAGGAAGAAAAACAAAATATCAAAGTCCAGGGTGGAATGGATGGTGGAAGGAGCCATGGAGGAGTCCGGAGGAGGAGGCAGAGGGTGAGCCAGAGATCAGCGAAGCAAAAGCCCCAGGGCGGAGTCGACGGAGGGAGGAGCCATGGTGGAGGAAGGGCTGACGACTCCATGGGGCCGACCGATGGAGATGCTGCTGATGGTGAGGGAGCCCAGGATGGAGTCGCACAGACAGAGAGCTGGGGTGACATCACAGATCCGGAGGTCCGATGCAGAGCTGCAGGCTCAGGCGACCGAGGCAGAGGCGGGGACCTGGAGGAGCGCTGCGGAGCCGGAGCGACCGAGGCCGGAGGGAAGGAGGAGCCTGACGGAGCCGGCAGGACGGCGGGACGAAGCGCAGCCGGAGGAGTGGAGTCCCGAGGCGGAGGATGGTCGACAACTGACCAAGGCGGAGCCGGAGAGACGAGGGAGCCCGGTGGAGCTGGTGGGACGACGGGACACGGTGAAGTCGAGGGAGCAAAGAGCCCAAGCGACGTAGAAGGGTCGGAGGATCGAGATGGATTCCCGGACTTGATGGCTGGAGGCGGAGTCAGGGGATCCTCACGCGCTGACTGAGGGTGAGCCGAGGTACTATCAAGAACTGGATTGACGCAGCTGACTGGTGTGAGTGCGGCGGAAGAGGGAGGGTGGGAGGGAGCACAGAGTCATAGGAGCTGGCTGAAACCAGCGGAGAAGGAGGAGGTGCAGGGCTGGGTAGTGCCTCTCCAAACCAGTCAATAAGGCACTCATCGAATATTTCCGAAAGTTCTTTAAACCAGTCGAGGTCTTTAATGGACTTTAATGGAAAGGTGGGTGGGGCTTTCCTTCACGCTCCCGATCTCCACCAATAATCCCTCGGGGACGAACGATGTTGCCGGCTCACGCACTTGGTCAGGATCTCCGGGCTCGGACTGTGTAGCGCTGGGTGATGCAATCACTGCCGGCTCTAGCTCTCTGCCTGGCGTGGGCTAGTGCGACATCTCCGTGGTAGCTGGTGGTCGACTGGAACCAGAACGGGGTGCGGGAATGGGTCGGTGTGTCCGCCCCTCTGGGCTGTCCGCACGCTGTGAAGGAGCGGAGCAGATGCGTCGCCGCCGAATGGCGAGTCTGGAGCCGGATAGTGCTGTCGCGGGCATGCTTTATTTTTCAAATGCATTGAAACCATTGTTCTGGTCAATTTTAGCAAATGACTATTTTTCTGAAGAAATCACAGTAAAAGATATTTTGAAAAATGCTTCGGTGTAATTTTATATATACAATGGTGACCAGAAGGGTTCTTCAAAATATCTTCTTTTTTGTGTTTATGCAGAGGAAAGGAAGTCATGAGTTGGGTTTGGAGAAACATGACGATAAATGACTGATTTTCTTTATGGGGTGGTAGTGAGTAGTAAGAGTTTCATTAGATTTCTTTGTTATCAAGTTTTATGATGTTTATTTCCAGCATTTCCCATCATAGGAAACAGCTTAAAAAGATTTTCTTCAAACTAACTTATTAATGGTTAAGAAATGAAGTATATAAAAATTACTTTAAGTAAAAAGTAATACAATTAATGGGGACTCTGTAACTTGGCAGCTTGGAGTTACCCATGAAGTTTGTCTGATTTTAGCTTTGTAAAGGTTCATTTATTTATTTATTTTTTTTTACAAAAGTATGGAATAATACTGGTTTCAAAAAGCACAGTTTTTAATTTTTTTTGTATGAGAAAAAACTGCTCACAGTCTTTAGGAGTTCTATAATAGTTCTTTAATATCTTTTGTCTTGTTTGTAAGCATCATTAAATGTCCATTAAATGTTTCTGTTGCTTTTTCTTCTTTTAATGAACTGTGTGTGTGTGTGTGTGTTTTCAGAGGGGGGTCTTGTTAATGGAGTGTTTAATACAGGACTAATGTTAAGGCAGTGTGCAGGGCAGTCTCTGGTCATCAGAGTCAAGACCTCACCTCAAACCCTGACACTATTAGTGTGGGCTGGTGATTTAGACTGAAACACACACATTTCAAATCTACATACAGCAGTAATCAGCATTCAGAGAGATCTGCCATTTCCAGATGTATACACACACATGCATGAACATGATATGCAAATGTTTTTTTCATGACCATAATCAAGAAATCAGAACGGATATTATCATTATTTTGCGGAATGCCACACACACACAATGACCCCAGCATCATTTGTCTGATAGGGTCTGTCAGTGTGTGTTGTGTGTGATGGAGAGGTAATTGTTCAGCTCTAGGCTGGAGGGGTTGAGAGGCAGTTGTGTCCGACACCTGAGGCAGCTGCCTTCCTGCCCAGTTAGTCAATGACTTCACAGGCAGAGTTTTTGTTTTAAGGCACCTCCTGAGGAAGTAGCTTTGAAGGCACCAGTTTGAAGGCACCATAATGTCCCCTCTAATGATCTAGAACAAATCCAAGTGGGCTTTAGATATAAACAAGCCAATCTTAAATGGAAACAATGCCAAGGCAGGCTCATTGAAAACCTGTGCCTGTGGCAACATTTCTGCAAAATGATATTATGTTGCTTCGTTTCAACACTTTCAATGTGAAATGTGTAGTAAGTGGCACACAAAGTGTTTTTAGTTTTATCCAGATGAACTTGAAATTGATTTAATATATTGTTTTTAATACATACTATAGCAATTTGGAAAACCAATGTCTGGTCAGGCGCAAAATAGTTAATGGACTATTGTTTGAACATATTGTTTAAACATTATCTTAATCTAACAAATAGTGTTATAAAAAGCAAATGTTATGTACTGTATTGTAAAATTTAACTTACTTCTATAAGCTTTTTAATCACAAGTGCAATGCTGTACCAGGTGAGCATATGAGCACATTTACTATGTCATACATATGAAGCTGGTTATGCAATGGAAATGCAAATTACATAACACCCGTAATCAAAATTTATGAAAAGGAGTAAAAGTTGTTGCCTTAGTGTACATTTTAGTTGGAAGCTGCAGTGAAATGTCTATAGGTACTATTTGTTTTTGACGTTTTGCACAAATGCAGGCATGTAACTCATTTTAAATCATAAGTTGAACAAAGAAAATCCATTTATGAAACATATTCTTTGTTGTTGAACTGCATTGTAGGATATCACTGATAGCGAAAAATACATATACATACATATGTTGGTAAAGGCTTCTTAGTATATATCTTAGTAGTATGCTCCTTATACAAAATGTATCTCATTCTGAAGTTTGTGTCACTCTGTGTCTGTTTGTATAGTAGTTATGTGTCTGTACTTTGTTTGTGTGTATGTGTGTGTGATTAGATTTCGAGTGGATTGATGGCTGTGTATCAGGCTAATGGAAAGCTTTTTACAGAGCTCATATACGGCCGAATCAGTAATGCATTTCCAAGCTCTGCATTAACACACATACACACAAACAACAAACAGAAGGCAGGAAAGGTAAGGCAGTGGACAAAGAATGGAGGTAAAAGAGGAGGATATCTGAGAGCACAAATGAGATGAAATTGTAGCATAAAACAGAACCAGATGATAATCAGCACAATCATTTGTTCACATCAGCTTGTAATCACAATTGACATTTTTTACGTTATTGCATAGTTTGTGGTCTTATTGCAGCCTAAATGATTCATCAGTGAACATTAATCTAAAAAAAGTTTGCTTTCATAATCTTTTTAATCAAAATGCATGCTTGATAGTAACAATGCCAAGGAGTTTTGGAATAAAATTATAGCTGTATGATATAGTCATTTCTTTTATAAAAGTTATACAGCACTCACAGGCCCGGTTTCACAAACGGGGCTTAGCTTAAGCCAGGACTAGGCATTATTTAAATTAAGATATTCAAGCAAATTTTCCAAAAATGCCTTATAAAAAAATATTATAGGTGTGCATCTTAACACAGAACAATGACACTGACACGTTTTAAGATATGTCAGAGCAAGAAATTTTCATCTGAGACAGCTCAAACATGCAATTCAGTCTTGGACTAGCTTAAGCCTTGTCTGTGAAACTGGGGGACAGTGTATCAGTCTTTAAAGGGCAAATGGACAGTGTAGGAAACACTTTAGTTTATGGTTACACCTATTAGTTGCTTATTAGCATTAGCTTATTAGCTAATGAAGCCTTAATCTACATCCCTAATCCTATTCAATACCTAAACATAACAACTACATCACTAACTACTAATAAGCAGCAAATAAAAAAATGATTGAGGGAAAAGTTGTAGTTAGTTAACAAGTGTTACCTATTCTAAACTTTTTTGCAAAATACTGTCATTGTCACTTTAACACTTCTGACTAAGCACATGAGACCTACATCCAAGAAAATGTGCAATACCCGTAAAGAGCTATCCATTACAATCCCATTTGTCTCATTGACAGTTGCTCGGCTGGTGTGTGACCTCCAGAATTATGTGACCTGCATCGCATCTTTACTTCATCTGCACTTTGTTAACTTCATTTAAACTTCTGTATGTTGCTTGCAGGAATTAAGGTAATGACTTAGAATACATGCATATTGTCAATAGACGGAGTCTCCATGTGAGAAACAATTGAGATATTGAAGAGATCTTGTATGTTATTCTTCTTTCCTACGGGTTCACAGCGGTGATGGATGGATTGATGGCGCTGACAGAGGACTGTCAGGACAGAGAAGAGAAAGAACAGGCAGTGAACTAAAGAAATGTGTGTTTGTAAATGTCTTTCGCTCTGGAGAGACGCCAGCTCACTGAATCTAAACCACATGGTCTCACTGACTGGCATCAACACACACACACGCAAACACATATGTGTTCCAGCACATGTTCAACTCCTGCTATCCACCCACACATAAAACCAGCAGCAAGTAAACACACATGTACATGCTAACAGTGTATAATTGACTGTGAGCTGATGTATTATTCTGACCTATATTATTCTAAGGGTGTGTGTGTGTGTGTGTGTGTGTGTTATAGATTTGATGGACTTGGCTTGCGCTGAATGCTGTATAATGCTTCAGCACACAGTCAATTCTCTCATTGTTTGTCTCACAAACATGCTTCTGTCCATTTCTCTGACACACCTAGGACTGAAGGTCATTTAATTGGGCAATTTTTATTCGTTACTTTTTTTTCACGTTTCACTAGTTTTCCTACTGAAATGCCAAGCATACAATTTATCAGGTAAGCGAAGTACTAAATGCTACAGTACATGAGCAACGAAGCATTTTCTGGTCTTGATTTTACCACGGTTAAGAGAATAAGAGGTTTTAACCATATTAAAATCTTTGCAGACATTTTTTGTATTACATATTAGTGAAGTTATTAACGTAATTTTGCAAGGAGTACGCCCATCTAATCCTCTAATTAATGTCCAAGTATAAATGACAGCCTTACGTTGTTAGTTCTTTCGGCATCCCTCTTCCTCCCTCTCCTCCTTTTATGCATTATATTTATTTATCTTCTATGTATTGGGGAATATCATTGCAGAGATCAAACCAAATATGTTTACCACTAATGCTAAGATTATATGGGCACACAAACTTGTGAATTATGTTTTCTGAAACATTGTTTAAATGCAAATGAGGCCATATAAGTAAGACATGATCCTGGAACAACATTACTGTTCAAAAATATGAACTTATCCCAATCCTCTCCCTTAAACCTACCCCTACCCAAAATGTATGCCTAAAATCAGTGGGAAATGATAGCTGATTAAAAAGGGTGTAGAAGCACCGAGCTATGGTTAGAAGCCTAAAACAGATTTTTCCAGAAAAATTCTTCCTCAATTCTGATTGGTTGATTGGAATGTTGTTCCAGGATCAACAAGGATGTTGATCCAGGAACATCTTGTACTTGGTGAAATCACGCTCACCATATCTAATTACATATGCAATTTGATCCATTTGCATGCAAATCTGAACACTGGATGAATCCAAGTTCAAAATTATTGCTTCATTTTGTTGTCATTTCATTTTGGATCTTTCCACAAAACAATCAATATCTTTATACATATGTATATGTGTGATTCAAATTGGTCAGTGACATAGCTTAGTGTGCTAATGAAAATCAATTTTGTACTAAACTGTGTGATGTGTGGAAAGGATTTACATATTAGAACATATTACAATCCATTTCAGCTAATATGCTGCCATAGAGGACCATGTATGCAGAAAGAAGTCTGTCTTTGCGTATGAGAAGAACTCAGACAAAGCAACATGCTAGACTCTTTCTCTCTCAAACACACACGCTCACACACACACTCAGACACAATGGACATTAGTCTCTCAGCTTGTGTCAGACTAGAGGGGATGGATGAATGAATGCTACAAGGGAGGAGGGATGAAAAATGGACCTCGTCCTGTTTTGCTTTTACCCCAGCCCCCTTCCTCCCTCTTTCCCCTGCTTCTTCCTTTTTCTAACTGCTTTGCTGTTGTCTTCTCCTTCAAACATTTATCTCATACATGCACAAACACATTTTCACCACTGAAATATCAGCTAGTGAGATGTCTTGCTGCCTAAATAGACACTTTTGGACTTTATGCAGAAGCTTGCTTTCTAAAATGAAAACTCTAGTCACTAATTTGAATGTAGCTAAGCTAATAACACTATTAAGCATAAAAACACATTTGAACATAAAAATTTAATTTTAAAATTTTTAACGTGGTATTGAACAATTCTTCTCCCTGCTGAAAAAGCCAGCATATACTGGTTAGGTATGTTTTGATGCTGGTTTATGCAGGTCTTTGTAGGTTTAAGCTGGTCCTTTGCTGGTTCGTGCTGGTCACGTGCTGCCAAAGGACCAGCTTAAACCAGCATTGCAGCATCAAAACATTCCTAACCAGCATATGCTGTTTTTTTCAGCTAGTTATTTTTCAACTAGTTATTTACTGTGCATTATGGGATTTTCCTTTCCCTTTGAAATAGAATTTGATGTGAAGTGTATTAGTTCATATTGACATTTGGACTATACCATCTTGGCAAATCTGTGCACAGATTGAAACATTGTTGAGATATGTTTTAAAACTAGATAAGACGCATAAGATTACTCTTCTATTTTTCTCAGGAGAAACTTGAGAAATAGAGTACTCAATTTTCCATTTAAATATTGAAAGAAACAATTGAGAATTAAAAAAATCATCTTTCTGATGGGAAACTAATCTACAACTAATCTATAAATATAGCCTATGTAAGAATTGAGAATTAAAAAATTAAGATTTGTCCACTAATTTAAAAGCCAGTGAACAAATACTATTGGATTTTTACGGTGTTAACTTCTGGTTCAATTCTATCTCTAGGGTCCAACTTTATGTTAGGTGACCTTAACTACTATGTACTCAAATAAGACAAAGTACAATGCACTTTTTGTGTTCGTATTGTATGGCAAAACACACGGGTAAGGTCAGGGACATGTTTGGTGAGATGAGTAGGTTTAAGGGTGGGTTAAGGTGTAAAGAATGGGTCAACATTGTAGTATAATCACAGAAATTAATTACAGATGTAAATGCATGCAGGTATTATATAAAGTGGTTCAGTGGTTAATATTCAGTGATATATCCTTACATCACTGAATTCCTCATGATATTGATTGTTTTAGAATTGTCATACATCGCTTAATGGTCTTAAAGTCAATGAGAAATATAAATGTACCCTATTTACCATTCCACATGTATATAAAGATTAACTGCTCTGTTTCTGAAATTACTTCCTTTTTCTCACGCCCACGTTTCACATTAATCCAATTAATTTCCAAAGGATAAAATCAAGTATCCACTTTTTTCGGGATGTGCTATTTCCCTCAGAAATATGCAATGACAAAATAATAATGGGTTGCAAATCTGTTCAGGATTTTTTCTTTGCTGAATACAATGCATTTCTGGTTGAATATTGTGTGGCATTTGGAAAATATAAAAGTAATTAAATGATCTTTTCACAATTCCCAAATGACTTATATATACAGCAAAATATATGGTAGACCTATACAACAGAGCAGCCTGTATGAGATACCGTACCACACAATATGCTGGATTTTCTAGGACCCACTTTGTATTACTACTATGTACTTACTTAAAAATTTCTTTTGATACAGTGTACTTCTAAAACTCTTGTGTGAAATGTCTGTTAATTGGCCAATCGAAAAAGTTTTTTTGGAAAAAAATCTATATATATCAGACTATTGCAAGTTCTTTTCACACCCTTTTAGCTGTGTTCTATGATACTGATGCAGTTGTGAATCATTTGCTTATTGGAGCGGTTTTAAAATTGCTTAATTTTGTGATATGATCCGGTATTGCAAGTGTTTTGTGCCTCACTCAAATACAGTCGACCCATGCTGGGAGCTTTTGTACGCAATGCTGTGTGTATTTCCCAATGGATAAGCCGTGCTGTTTGATTGCCCATGATACCGCATGTGTGTAGTAGAGTCACGCTGTGTGTATTGTTTGATAAGCCATAATCATAAATCCTAAAAGCTAATCACTCGCCCACTCTGCACCCAATCAAAACACAGCCACATTACCCAGCGCTGGGCGCTATTGAGCTATCCATCATGAGCAATATCAGCGCCCTGTGTGCGTGAGAGAGAAAAAGAGAAAGATGTAGTTTCCTGTTGAGTTTTTATGGGTGTGTGTCAGCTTGTGGGGGTTAGTGTTGTTTGTTTGTGTACAGTATGTGCCCAACCCAAAAATGTAAACTCTAATGTTAAAAAGTACTTTATATAGTGAAAGAAAGGGGGAAAAAATCACAGGACATTGTATACTAAATTTATGGACATTTCATTGGTTACACTTTATGTTATTGTAATGTAATAACAACTTTATTTAACAATTTGTCTCCTCCACATCACCGCTGTGCAATTTTGGAGAATATTTACTGAATGCAAACAATGTATGCTGTTTTTTGTCAGCTGCACCAAACAAAATCTTTTTATATATAGGGGCTTTTCCACTGTGCTGCTTTTCCATTGTTTTTTCATGTAAGCACACACTAGATTGATGTCTTTGACTGCTGCACTTCCTTCTTCTGCATGACGGTGTTCTAAAAACCTGTCGCTCAAGATAAAAGAAGTTCAACTTTTGCAAAACTTGTCTAAACCTTGTTTTTTCATTGAACTACCCTACTTCTTGTGTTTTTTCCCCCAAGTATTCCGTATTCCATGTCTTCTAAAGCCATATAATTGCTTTGCAAGAAAAAGAGCCCCAACTTTTTGTAGTCTTCCACTGATTATGTCCCCTTTTGCAAATGGAATTTGCATATGCGCAAACGATTTCAAAAGAAACATGTCTAATAACTAAACAGCCCACACCAAGTTTGACTATCAACAGTTTCAATAAGATTGTTATTTGCAAAGGAGCAGCGCTAAGATTCTGCTAAAACATCTCTTTTGTGTTCCACCGAAGAAAATCATAGGAGTTTGCAATGATTTGAAAATTATAATGATGACAGAATGTTCAGTTTTGTGTGAATCATGCCTGGTATTCTTTTTTTTCCAGGGCTTAGTGCTGTTCAGCAGCCCCAAAATACATAGAAAAGTATTATTTTTCTCCTTGGGTGGGTGTGGCTTAAATGCAGCAGTCTGTTTATCCCTTGACCAATCATCTGGCTCATCTGGGTTGGTGCGGGGGTGAACGGGGCGGGTGGCGTAATGACAGACGCCAGTGCATGTGAGTTAAGGGTAGCAGTGGCGATGGCAGTTGCGGTGTCATTAGTGTGCGCCCTCGAGGAGAGATTAGTCTGATTTATGGTGAGCGACGCTAATGGAACAGATATGGCTGCTCTCGCACCCTGCCATCCACGCTAATGAAAGTTTTGTGCAAATGTGAAAGAGAGCGGCGCAGGGCTGAGGCTCTCACCAGCACAACATCACCTCTTTATTTTAGTGTAATTCAGTCTTTATGTAAGTGACATCAGGTCGAATATTTCACTCTGTCATTAGTGCTGTGTCCTTGTAGTGTGTGTTTTTCTATCTTACATCAGCTTTTAATAACATATGATTTTACTACAGTTTAATGGTTTAAAGCAAAAAAGAACAATCCGCTACCATGATAAAATCTTGCAACTCTGGCAAAATTGTATTAAATTGATTCATATTTCACAACACTTTCCAAGTGAAATGTCCAGTGAGTGGGGCTAAAAGCGTGTTTAGTTTATCTGAAACAGATGAATGTAAAAAATTGAATACATATTGTGGCAGTTCATAAATGTTAGGTAAGTGGTCCTAAAAGGTTTATGTCTTGTGTTTAAAGTAGCAAACTACATTAACCCTATGTTAAACCTATGCCACACAGAATGGAAAAAATTCCAGCAGAAACCATGCCATTTTATCATTTTAGCTACCTTCTAAATGTGTTTGAGCTCCTTGTGACTTGGGTTTAATGGGACTTTTACCACATTGCAAATAAAGCATTGAACCGGGTGCACCATCAAGCAAGTTTACTATATCACAAAAGCCATATGGAGCTGGTTATATGATGCAAATTTCAAAATATATTAGTTTACCAACTCTATGCACTATGTTCAAAATTGTTTTTAGATCATAACATAGCAATGTGCAAGGAACAGTGTCAAAAAAGTATAATTTATTATCATAATTCGAGTGAAAAGCAACAAAAGTTTTGGTGTTTCACAAAATATTTCTTTCGAAAATGTAAGAAGCCGCATGTTTTTGCAATGGGCATGGGTTATTATTGGTTTATTATATCGTGGTTTTGATATAGCAGTGTCTTACATGTTGATTGGTCAAAACAGATTACCATTTGTTTAAATTTAGCAGTATCACAATATTACAAGCCTTTCATAATGTATGTGAAAAAGAAAATATGAGCCAGACATGAATGAAAGTTACATAACCAATATAACTATAACCATTTAATATACTATGACTATGACTATTTTATAAATGCTAATGCTATTTAACATAGCGAAAAAGGTGACGTATTGGTCAGCTAATTTTAAAGACGAAATGTGATTGTTTCTCATTGAATTTATTGTATGTCTTTTGTGTTTGGAGCTTGTAGCCAAAAGTGACTCTTATGTTGAGGGAACGTAGACAAAAAAGGTGGGGCTTAAAGAATCAAGCACTTGGATGATCCGACGGTTTCCAGCTGGATGAGATGCGCTAAAAAAAACGTTTGCTGGAACTTAAAGAGAATTCGATTGGCCGGGGTGCGAGTGTGTGTGTGTTTGTTATGGAAAAGGGTGGACAAGAACAGCCGTGTTTAGTCAATTTGAGAGTCCTTTGGGTTTTAAGTCCTCATAGACGGGATTATTTTCTCATTCTGTTTTTCCTCATCTGTCTTTTGCACTGTGTGTGTGTGATGTGACTTTGGGATGTGTGGGGGAGTTGGACGTCAACAAGGCTGATGGGAAAGAGATGGATTGTCATCGTAGTGTCAGTCGTGGTCACATGATGAGTATGTGTATGTGTGCGTGTGATTGATTAATCTGTATCCTACACAGAAAAAATACACAGACCAAAGCAAGTCTCCATCGCTCCAGGCTTCCTCCTGATTAAAGTTCAGCGCTCCATCCATCTCCCTTTCCACCGCTCTCTCTAGGATGGATGAAGCTCACAGAAATGCAATATTGTTTGCGGCGAAAAGCGATTTGCATCTTAGCCGTCACCCTCTCTGCACAATACAATACAGATAGAGACACAAAGAAATACAGTTAGAGGCAATAAACTGCTAGCCCATCTCTCTGCTTTATCTCTCACATACTTCCTCCATTATTTTTAATTTACTTCTCTCTCATTCAGTTGTGCTCTTCAGCTTTCTTTATTCTTTTGTTCTCTCTCTCTCTCTCTCTCTCTCTCTCTCTGTCTCTCTTTCTCTCAAGAAGATATGTTCCAAACCTACTGAGCTGCCTATCTAGAGAGCCCTTATTTATCAAGGTAGCATTTCTCATTGTCATTTAGTTTAAATTTAAAATTAAATTTAAAAAGAGGCTTCAATAATGTATGTGAAAAAGAAAATATGAGCGAGACATGCTCCCGCAAACCTTTAAATGAAAGTTACATAACTAAAAACTAAAAAATTACTATAATTGTATAAATATATATATATATATATATTAGTGCTGCCAAATGATTAATGGCAACTAATCGCATGCAAAAAAAAAAACATTTTTTGTTTCTGTTTACATAATATATGTGTGCGTACTCTGTGTGTACTATGTACTATACTATATTTATTACGTCCATATAAATACAAACACATGCATGTATATATTTAAGAAAAATTATACATTTATATATTAAATATATTTATTTATAATATAAAATATAAGAATAAATCAAAAAAATATATAAATGTAATATTTATAAAATATATGCTGTATTTGCTTGTAATAATATACATAATAAATATACACTGTACATATACAATGTTAACAAAAACTTTTATCTTGGATGTGACAGCACAAATAATATTAATATATATATGTGTGTGTGTGCTATAAATATACATTTCAAAGATGATCAAATCTTTTATGTATTTATTTTCACTTAAAATTCTGTTTTTTATTTCTGTTATTTCTATTTGATACCGTTCATGCATGCAGAAATTACACTTCAACTGTAGCAAACCAAAAAAAAAAAAAAAAACAATGCTTAACTTATAAGAGGTTCACTTAGCAATCATGAATGGTCCACAACCCCTCCAAAAATAATTCTGATTAAAAAATAAAGAGGAGCGTAGTGAATTAGGAAAAAAGAAGATGAGAGAAGTGCACAGATTTGGATAGAAGAAAAGAGAGAGAGAAATTTCATCCCCACACAGTGTTGTAATCACTCATGCACCGTGGTAAAAAGCATTTTACTTGAAGACAGGACGTTTGTCCTGACAGGCCTTAGGTAGCGTCCTGTATGATGTCATCAGACACTCTCGTTTCATTAGCTGACATGAGGGCAAACCTCTCAACTGTATGATCTCATCACAAATGCGTACATATAGAGGCAAAATCACATGCATACATCTGTTATTCAGGTCATGCAATCTCCTGTTAAGACAGGACTGTGTGTGATCCCTCATGTCTTACACGCACATACACTATATTTTATATACTGCTGAAATGAGGTAATTCTTCTCTCTCATCTTCTCTGTTTCACTTGTTTTTTGTGAATTGTCCTGAGATGGGCTCTCTCTCACACACACACACACACACACAAAACAATTTTTTTTTTCCTTAAGATTATTTCAACTGGCACATTATATTATATTATATTATATTATATCATATCATATCATATCATATCATATCATATCATATCATATCATATTATATTATATTATATTATATTATAGGGTTAATAAATATAATTTACATTTGATAAATAAAGACTTTTGTCAGGATCGCTGTTTGTTGTGTCTTGGTTTCTCCCCACGTGTCCACCTTTGCCCTTATTTGGTTGTTCCTGTCTCTGATGAGTTCATTGTGTTAATTTTTTCTCAGCTGTGTTCCCCAGGTGTTTTCAATTCTCCCATTATTTCCTTTTGTTTAATAACCCTGTTTTTCTTAGTCTCCCTTGTTGGTCCTTATATGTCTACATGACTGCATTGTATCATGTGTTCTTGAGTTTGATCATTTAAAGACTTTGTGACTCCTGCGTTCTCCTTACGGCACTAGTATGACAGAAGGACCGAACAAAAAACAGCAATGGAGTTCGCCACCCACCTCTACGCCCTGATCCAGAATGACCTCTCCCTCTATGCATTTGCAGAGGAAATTTGTCGGCTGGCCAGAGTGGCCGCATTGGCTGATGCGGCCCTCATCCGTCTGCTCCACCTTAGGGCCTGTCATCATCGCCCTGTGTAACCGTCCCGGCCCAAGCCAAAGCCAGCCCACCGTCTACAGACCTGATAGGAGAGACGTCCCTGATCCCCTTGGATTCCATTCTGCCATCAAGGCCAGGAGAGCTGTTGCAGTTCCCCACGATTACATTCTGAATTCATGGCCAGGAGAGCCATTCAAGTGCCCCATGTATTCCATTCCACAGTCACAGCCAGGAGGGCCATTTCAGAGTTCCATTTCTGAGTCACGGCCAGGAGAGCCATTCCAGTTCCCTGCGGATTCCGCTCCGCTGTCTCAGCCCGTAGAGCCATTACCGAATCCAGTGACTCCGGTGCCTGTCCCTCGTCGACATTCTCCAGTGTCAGATTCTCCTGTTCCTGATTCATGACCAGGTGTGCCGTTCCCGAATCCAGTGACCGTGCCTCGTCAGTGTAGTTGTTGTTGTTTGCTAAGGCACGAGGATGCACCTTTCCCGGAAGGGGGGGCGTGATGTCACGATCTCTGTTTGTTGTATCTTGGTTTCTCCCCATGTGTCTGCCTTTGCCCTTATTTAATTGTTCCTGTCCCTGATGAGTTAATTCTGTTAATTTGTTCCCAGCCGTGTTCCCCAGGTGTTTTTAATTCTCCCAAAATGTCCTTGTGTATAATTGCCCTGTTTTTTCTAGTCTCCCTTGTCTGTCTTTGTATGTCTACATGTCTGTGTTGTATCCCGTGTTCCTGAGTTTGATAATTAAAAAACTCTCGTTTGTACACTCTGTGACTCCTGCGTTCTCCTTACGGCACGAGTGATGTCTACAAGGTGTTTGATGCTGTAAAGTGGCTTTATTAACTACATAGCGCAGGTTATTTCATAATAATAATAACTGTTTAAAACACACACACGCACATATATATTATTATTATTATTTATCATTGTATCATTATTGCTATTGAGTGGTTGATAAGATAAGTCTTTATCTTTAATGTGTGTTTGTCTTTTACATGTATACGATTATATTTTCACCTATTTAATTGTCCAGTCAGACAAAAATATGTTTGTCTGAAACAGACACACCTTTAATAAGCAATGTGTGAAAAAATTCTGCCAAGAAATGTAGTTAATTAGCATAACTGTATCTGATAGCTTATAGACTAAACATGTTAATTTAGAAATTAGGTTATGTTAGATCAACTACCTTTCAATGACTTGGCTCATCCAAAGACATTTCAGAGCTGAAGCTGTTTGTTTCATAAATTAGCATTACCAATTAACTTGAGCATGCTAAACATTGTTCTACCCCAGGCGGTTAAATAGATTTTGCTAATTATCAGATTTTTGAACAGGAGTTGAAAGGTGAGGATCAAGGTTCTCCCACCCTCTGGTGTGAATCCGTGTCAAAATATGAAACTCAAACAAACATGCACACTCGTGATCTCTCATGTACGTCACGGGCCGTGAGCTGCGACCATCGCATTTAATCATGTTCCTCCCAGAGTGTGAGCGACTAATGAGACACAGCCGTCGCCAGAAGAGTTTGACCTGCAATCTGCCATAATGGCTGCTATCATCAGCACGCTGTACGGATGAGCAGGGCTGACGGGTGAGGAACTGGGCAGAGACATCCTTTGATTGATTGATTTAATCAGAAATGTAACAGTTCAGTTTATCCTGGGGGAGGGACCATATCAACGAGATCATCGTGGACCAATCAGATTACCTGAGATGAGAAGTCAGAGGTCAAGATAAGGCTTAATATTTTCTGTGTGTCTGTGTATTATTCTAACCTTTGGTAAAATCTCTGGGATTATAGTATTCATATATATATGGGCCCTAGTAATTGTGCAGTTCATTCTCGTATTGTATTTTCAGAAAGTGTTGGAGTATTAATCCTCTTCCCAAATTTGTAACTACTGAAAGGGTTATATTAACCTATTTAGATTTTGCTTAAAAAATCTTTAAAAAAAGAAGAAGAAAAAAAGAAATATATGCAGTATATACATTTACATATACGCACACACATATATTTTTAACAATATTTCTAGTGTAATTTATGATTTGTTGTATTTTTCTCTGTAAAAGGCAAAAAGTTGATCAAACTGATTTTAAAGTAAAATGACCTTAGTTTGAATATGTTAGGTGCAGTGTGGGGTAAGGAGATCGCAGGAGTCGAGGATTATCAAAAAATATAATTCTTTTTATAGTCAAAACTAGAAGTGAACATAAACATGAAGAATTACACAAAACACTTAACACTCTTGTTTTACTGTTTTGAGACCCCTTCTTTCTGTTTAATTTTGTATGTATTTTTGGAAGCTCGGCTCTCCTAATTTTGTTGTACTTTTTTGAGTTTTTGACTATCCTTTTGTTGTGAACTTTAACTTTATCAGTAAAGTATTATTATTATTTTTTGGGGGGGGGAATTTAAACATTATGGACTCTATTGTTGTTCCTCCTTTGCGCTTGGACCACCAAATCTCTGATATAGCTCACTCAGTAGGCACTACTGCTAGCAACACTAGAGACCAGGTTTCGATCCCCACTCAGATCATTACAGCAGGACTGATCCATGGAATCTGGCTCAGCGGAGGAGGCTGCACCAATCTCAGATGTGGAACACATTTTTGCTGCACTCTCTGAACAAGTTACTGCTATGCAGCGACGTGACCAAGCTTTTTCGGAAATTCTTCACCTCTTGAATCTCCACTCTCAGACCACAATGGCCCAGCTCGATACTTCACAGTCAGGTCCCTTGCCAACACCTGAGCCCAAGCTGCCACCGCCCCAGCGCTTTCATGGCAGTCCTGAGGACTGCAGGGGGTTTATTTCTCAGGGCTCTCTGATCTTCCAACTACAACCCAAATGTTTTCCTATAGACAGCAGTAAGGTGGCATATATTATAACACTTCTTACAAGCAAGGCCCTGGATTGGGCCTCAGCATTGTGGTATAAGAAGTCCCTTGTCACCTCCAATTATCAGTGCTTCCTAGCCGAGATGAAGAGGGTTTTTCTCCATTCAGCGGATAGTGGACAGGCAGGACGCCAACTCCCAAGGCTATCTCAGGGTTCCCGCAGTACTGCTGAGTTTGCCATTGAGTTCTATACTCTGGCCACCGAGAGTGGATGGAATTAATCTCCCCTAAGAGCAATGTTCCACAGTGCATTGTCCTCTAAGCTTAAGGATGAAGAGACTCCCCATCAGACCTTGTGTCTCTCATTGATCTAGCCATTCGTGTGGACTACTGCCTCAAAGAAAAGCAGACTGAGAGACAACAGGAGACAGTCATGGCCTGTCCTGACAATATTGTCTATCCCACTCTTGATCCCGAGGAGCCTATGAGGGAGAGGTGCTGCATTTATTGTGGGAAGCCAGGTCACTTCCGGGCAACCTGCCCAGAGCTTTCAGGAAAAGGGAGATATCGTCCCAGTGTAGGGGTCAGGGCGAGAGTAGGCATCATTCCCTGTTCCGTTTTCTCTGGCCTGTCCATCCAGGCAGTCATCTCCCATAAACAACAACTTCACTAGGTGGAGATCTTCAATGACTCTGGTGCGGCAGGTAACTTTATGGACCTCAAGTGTGCTCAAGATCTTTCCCTAGATCTCCAACCTCTGCAAATAGATCTCAACAGAAGATGGCAACCCACTAGGCTCAGGCCAGATCCATCAATGCATCACAGCACTCCAGTTAGGAATTTCACATCATTTTCACATCATTCATTCCCCCAAGATTACCATAACCTTGAGACACCCCTTGTTAGTCGCCCATAATCCACTGAATGATTGGACGAAAGGCGTTGAACTGGTAGTGTAATGGCTCTAATTTGCACACCATGTCTGACCAGCCAACCAACCGTCACACCCTTTGCCATTTTTCTCCTCCCCTTGAGACTCAGCCAGGACCTCCCAGGCACTCTAAGGCCATCCCCATTGACATTATGATGATTCCCAAGCCACAGATAACTTCAAAGTCATCCAGTACTCTCCCGAGTTATCCCAAGTTCTTCCTGAGTACTCTGACCTAGCTAAAGTCTTCAGTAAGATTTGAGCAGTCTCACTGCCATCACACAGTCCCTTTGATTGCCCCATTGATCTTTTACCTGGAACCTACCCACCTCGCGGAAGGTTCTATTCCCTCTCTGGGCCTGAAAGGGTCAGTATGGAGTAGTATCTACAAGAGTCCCACTCAGATCCTGCATTGACTACTGCATTACTATCAAGACTCGCTACCCTCTTCCCCTCATAACAACAGCCTTTGAGATCCTGCGAGAAGCTACCATCTTGACCAAGCTGGATCTCCGTAACACATACCCTCTTGTAATGATCAGGTAGGGGGGTTGAGTGTAACACAGCGTTCAACACTCCCACTGGCCACTACAAATATCAAGTCATGCCCTTTGGTTAAGCCAATGCCCCAGTTGTCTTCCAGTCTTTTATTAATGATGTGCTTTCAGAGATGCTTAACTCCTTGTTTTTGTCTACTTGGACGACATACTCATCTTCTCTTCTAACCACCAGTAACATGTGAAACACGTCAGAAGGGTGTTGGCACAACTTCTCAAACATAGGCTATTCGTGAAGCTTGAGAAGAGTGAGTTTCACATCCCCTCTGTTTCCTTTCTAGGGTTCATTATTTCTAAGGGGTTGCCTGCAAATTGACCTCGGCAAGATTAAAGCAGTGCTGGACTGGCCTCTGCCTACCTCTATCAAATTTTTACAGGAGGTTTATTGGAAACTTCAGTTCTATCGCAGATTAAGTTGGTTGTGTTTTACTGGCATAAGTATTAATTTCAGCTGGAAACTGCAGTTAACTGAATATGTCTAGCTAGTTTTCCTAAATATATTGGTACAGTATAAACATGATTTCAAGTGAGACTATGCTAAGGTTGCACCAAGTGTGAAATATACAGAGCTATGTAACAGAGAAAGATAATATAACAGAACCAATGCTTCAGGATAAATATGTGATCTAGCACTCTGAAGTTTCCCTTGTTTTCTGTTCCCTATTGTCTCTCTCCGTCTCTCTCTCTCACACACACACACACACACACACACACAAACACACAATGTTAACAGGACTCCCCAGCGCTGGACCTCTTCCTGTCTGGCAGTGCTCCACTGTGTGTCTTTAGAAACTAGTGTAAACACACCAAAATACACACACAGGTCTCCATATCTGTTGCCTGAATGAACAATATCACTAGACTGATGCAACATTTAAGATGCATACTGAGTACATTTTTATTTAATTTCAGCCAAATTCCCACGGTATATTGCATTTAGGAATTTTGCAAACTGTAGGATGTGACAGTCATTTGGTACGCAAGTTGAATAATTATTGGTTGCACATAGATTACTTCCTGTTTCTCAGAACAGCTGCACATTAATGTTTCATTTTTAACACAACAGATTTTTTCGAGAACAAGCTTGATCCTAGATGTCTTACGCAATGAGTTTTTACAAATGTTCATGGGACATGCATTTCTTAGGCATATTATTAGGATGTATAAAAAGACCTATAGTGTAGCATACAGTTTAGCTTGTGTGTGTGTGTGTGTGTGTGTGTGTGTGTGCTTGAAGAGCAATGATATTGTTGACTCAATATCTTACAGACAAGAATCAATCAATTAGCTAATCAATAGACCCCTCTTAGAGCCCTGGAGATATGGGAAAAATTGAGTCACACACACACAAGGTACACATATACAAGGTACATGGGCTATTATCAACTGTATATTAAGTTCATCTTTTAGTTAATGTAGAATACAATGTGCCCTGGGAACAGTCGTAACAGTTTTAAAAGCATTTGCACTCCATGTTCATAGATTTAAAATAATCAGTCGAGGCTGGTAGTGGTGATGGTTTATTAATATGAATCAAACGTTATGTATGACAGTGGACATTTAGAGGTTGATTGTACCTAATTGTGTATTATTGCTAAAATGAATACTTGCATGTGTGATAGGGATGGTGGTCTTTCCGATACATGTTTTTCATTAACAAAAAGGGGCCTCGTCTTGAGACTATGACGGAGTGTGGATACGCCTTCCCACTTTTCCTGGAAGAGTGCATATGTGTACCACAGGTCAGTGCCCTGTTGCTCAGCTGAAAAACATCATCTTTATCACTTCCAGACAAAAACACAAAACATCTTCTGCTTCCAGACCATCTATGTGGTGTACTCCTAACAAAGAAAAACTTGCCACTACATCTAAACTTTTGCAAAACCCTCGCAATTCCCTATCCAATTATAAACGCTTACATATTTTTTATTTACAAAATTACAGTGGTATGACCCTTAAAACACTTTTAACATGATGTATGATCTGTAAACTAATAGATTTTGATGTGTGCATCACATCAGCTCTATATGTATGATTTTCTGACATGGT
This sequence comes from Enteromius treurensis, assembly GCA_032275025.1. Classification (NCBI taxonomy): domain Eukaryota; kingdom Metazoa; phylum Chordata; class Actinopteri; order Cypriniformes; family Cyprinidae; genus Enteromius; species Enteromius treurensis. Next base: position 2,968,635 of record JAUCMU010000021.1, on the reverse strand, counting down.
AAACTTGCTCGGTGCCACACCTGGTACACTATTACAAGTCCTGTAAAATACAAGTCAAAACACTTAATAAAATAAAATAAAGGAGATCCAAGCTTTATGAAAGCAAAATGTTTTGAGTACTTGAAATGTAATTTAACACTACTAGGTTTATGGTAGGTTTATTGTGATGAAGCACTAACATTTTAGTAAACTTTTTTTTGCAATACTTACAACAACCAACATTACAAAATGTTACCTGATGACACATGAAATGACAGTAAAAAATGCATTTCTAATTACCTATTTTTTTTTTTTTTTGAAAAGCATGTTGTTGTAGCTTATGATTTTATATCTAGTGGATTATAGAACCGGCTCCATTCCATGAACACTCTATTCAAAGTTGTCAGAAAATATAATGGTATATTAGGAAAAACTGTAAATACAACAGCAGTTTCAAAATGTAAGGTTTGACGTGCATGTGTAGTGAATTTATACGAGTTTGTATGGAGTTTGTGTGAGTGGGTGTCTGAAAGAAACAGACAAGGTTTGCTCTTTCTTTATCTCTGTTTGCTTTCTTTTTGCTCTCTCCTCATTTTCACCTCACAGATTTCCTAAGATTTCATGTTAAGCAATATTTTCCGTTCAGCCAGCTGTGTCAATAACCACGCCAACCCAGCATGTTTTAACACACACACATACAGTACACACACTCAATAAGGTGGAGGGGTAAATATCGGAGAGCATTTGACACTCTGTACCTTGTCCTGTTAGTGTGCGTGTGTGATTACATTTCCCGCCTCTATCGCAAACATTGACCTTTTCAAATGAGTACAATATGTGATCTGTGTGACAGCACAAGACTTCGGGTCAAAAGCTTTCTGTGTCATTCTGTGTACAGGCAGCAGAAATCCGTTTTTGAAAGCGTGATTGACATTTCACTGTTTCGATAAAGAAAGCGCTTGAAAGACCGATGAAGGACATACAGAGAAAAATAATAGCATAATTAGTCAAAGTGACATACTTAGCTATGTATTTGTCTGTGTGTGTGCTTCTGTGAATGGTAGGGCTTTTCATTGACTATTACTTTTGTAACTGACCACACAATATTTTCTATCCCCTAACCCTAAGCTTACAGAAAACCTGTTTGCATTGTTACATTTTCAGATAAACATCTTTTACTATTTTTAAAATATATTTCTTTCCCTTCATGGGGGCTGCAGGCCAGTCCCCACAATGTCAAAAAAATTCAGGTTTTACTATTCTTCTGTGGAGATTTGTGTTTCCCACAATGTAGCACAAACAAATACAAACGTGTTTGTGTGTGTGTTTATTCCTGTTTAATTATTGCTAGTTACTTTTATATATACTGTTTTGTTCTCACTTCTTGATTACATTATTTGTTTACATAAAAAAAAAATGATTATGATTTTTGTGTCGAATGCATGATAATATTTCATAGTACAATTCAAAGGTTTAAAGGTTTAACTTTCCTTGATTATTAAGGCTGCATTTATTTAATCCAAATACAGTAAAAAATGTAATATTATGAAATATAATTTTAATTTTCTGCTTTGTTATATCTTAATGGCAATTATTCCTGCTATGGCAAAGCTGAATTTGTAACTTTTTTACGTTTTATTTTGATTACTTTTAAGTATTAATTACTGTTATATATAAATAATAATTACTAAAGGCATAAGTATTGATTACTTTAAAAACATAAATAAATTGCACTGCTATTAGTACAGGGGATGATGATGCTGATGAAAGTTTCTTATTAATATATAATGCAAAATATTATCCACAGGTGCTAAATTCATTCTGTTGTTGCTAAATTCAGTCCAGACCTTCTGTATCTGGTCCTGAGATGCTGAATGTTGTCTGGTGCTGCTGAATTTGGTTCAAAGCCACTAAATTTCATGCGATACTGGTAAATTCAGTCTTGAGCTGATAAATTTGGAATTCCTGAATTCAGTAGTATTTACTTGAAAAAGTTGAATAGGGCTCTTTTTTTTTGCTTATCAATACCAAGGTTGCCCATTAGTGACTCCACACACGTTACAGATTATGTCGAGTGTATTTCTGCAGGTGCATGCGCGCTGGCATTTCACGTAATTAAAGGTTGACCTTTCTAATAGAGGCACAAATGTCAAGGGGTCCTTCTCATCTGACAAGCAGGAGTGCCTAGAGGGCAGTGTGTGTGTGTACGTGTGTGTTAAAGATGTTGGCAGAGCATCGAGATTTCACACTGCCCTATATAAGCACTTCCTGTCTCATAGGCACTTTCAGTGATTATAATAACAATCACAAACACACACAAATGCTGGAATGCAAAAACATGTGCAAACTATATAAAAACATATGACTCATGTTTGTTTATTTGATCTGAACTTCATGATATGCTGTGTGTCCAGTATTCTGGCTGAGCTCTAAACGTAGCTCACAGTGTGTTATGTGTGCACACCGCACAAACTGTGTCCTTGGCTCTGATCTGAAAGGCTTCAGCCGTGTCCAAATGAATGAAATACAAGTTTGCATGAAACTGTGTATAAATGTGGCGTGTGAGTGGACAGTTCCCAGTAGACACAATTTGGATGTTTTTGCAGTCTCAAGGTCTGTCTGTGGTATTTTAATTATAATTCTGGCTTTTGCTGTGTTACATCACTTATATCAACTTACATCAACTCGACACACTGTCTTATTCAAATAAATATAGCTTAATTATTTCTCATAAAAAAAAAAAAAACACGATCAGGGGTGCGTTTCCCGAAAAACGATGTAACTGGCTGATAAACCACCATAGTACGATGCATTGTTTTGGAAACGAACTAGCTACACACGACTGTTTACCGAACATGGTCGCATCTCCATCATTTGAACCATGTTAGTTCAACAACAAAGTGCCATTGTTAATGACGTCACACGCATGCGGTGAAGATATATCTTTTGCAATTAAACTGATTAGAGATCTCCAAGATGCTGCTGTATTGAACATGACACATATTGACTAATTTATTTTTTTTGTTCACTGTCATTTTGCTTTATTTGATCTTTGAATCATCGCGGGTTCCCTCTTACGTCATACTCCGAAGTTCCCTTAGCCTTTTTTGCGCATGCGCACTTTTCAAAAACAGCGTTTAGAATGGACGTGCAAAAATACATAATTAA
>JAUCMU010000021.1:2943739-2955332 GCA_032275025.1 Enteromius treurensis | reverse complement strand
TAGCTTCACCATGGTATTTGTGATTATACTAATTGTAATCAATCTGAATGACTATAGCAATGCACGCATACAGAGCACGTGATCTCTGTGACGCCCAGATGTACAAAACAGACCCTCTCACCTCTGTATTAAACACGGAGGTTTTAGTCTTAGTTTTAGTTTTTTTTTTATCGTGCGATAAAAGTTTCATGCTGATAACGGCCAACCACTAATATATACACAAAGATGTTTTTTTGCAGATCCTTATGTATCCCAGCACATCGAAACAGTCACTATCGAGTTGTCTATGTAGATGTCTATCTGGAAGAAAATTTTAGACTTGAGTTCTGATTTGTTCTTTTGTTTGAATGGTGTTTTTTACTTTACTAGATTTGGTGCTAAGAATACAGATATAGATATAATAGATTTGTTTTAAACACAATCTGTCTTAAGGTTTTCCTTATAAATTTGTCTTCAGAGCGATTCAGCTCATTATCTCTGTGTTCGAGGGCAGGTGTAGGCCACTCCTCATCGGTGAAGATCAGGTGAGCTTGACTCTACAGACCTAAAGGTGAACGATCACTCAAAGGCTCTCATAAACCTGTAGAGCTGCCAAACAAACAGTTTTCTGTCTCTCTCTCCTCTCATCCATCATTTGACCCTTCCCTTCAGAGACATGTGGGACGAGTGAGAGACGAGAGCTCCGAGGCACTCTAAATCTACAGCTCCCTTCACTGAAGAATCAACCGCCAGAGGAGGGAATTTTCTGTCAGTCTGCTCTCCCTTTCCGTTCATTTTTTTGTCCACATCTTCCTCAGGAGTGAGGGTGTCCTGCAAAAATAATAGAAAGAATAAGAGATGGAAACTTTCAGAATAGGGCCAAAGCAAATAGTCCGAGCGTGGAATGCTGAGAACACTGATCACGGCACAGGTCTGAGTCAAATTCTCCAGTCTGAATTACTAACAACAGTCTAGCAAAACAAAGGATTTGGTTGTGACATTTGTTGTATAGTTCATTCAGATTGGATTACATGTGTCATTGTGTTCCAGTAATGTGTTATTTCTAATGTGGTTTCGGCATTGCCACAAGGGCGCTGTTTGCAGACATTAGCATAAAGCTCTTTAGATCAATTATTATCACAGTGGTACAACAATATGAAGAAAATTTTTCTCAACAAGTTAGTCATAATCAAACTGTCAACCTGTTAGCTAGCTTTCCTGCTTCACTAACCTTACGTATAATTGGGACTCTACACTAGCATTCTTGTTTGTGTTTGAGTTCTAGTGTAAAATATGTGTCTGGCGTAACAATGACTGTCTTTTTAACATTTGTAAAACGTCTGTTGTCTATCTGCAAAAGTCATTCACAGTCTTTTTTATTTTAAGCCCTTAAAACAACTTTGCACAAAAAGTATTGTTCTTGTGCTTAATTGATAAGATTGTGAAAATGATTGTATCTTGAAACTGTTTTAGATATTGCAGATAACAAAGTTAGTACAGCATACTTAAGGCTGCAAGAGAGCTTTATAGTGCATGCCAAAACGGTCATGTGGTTTTGGTTAGTTATTTTTGTTGACATCTATTGAACCCTTTTGCTAAGGGAATTTTTGGTCATAAATAAAGGGCATCTTCAAGGCTTTATATTTAGAGCTAATGTATGATATTTTATCAGATTTTTTAATATATGTACATGTGGTATATGATCTAGCTCTAGGAAAGTAAATTAATTAGGCATTCTATAGTTTATCCAAAATAAAATGGATCACTCTTGGCCGTTTCACCAGACATTCTGGTACTTTTTATACACTTAAGCTCAAAGTATACTTTGGTTTTTATGTGTACGCTTTATACAGTGTGCATAAATTTAGAGTGTACATCATTTTTTGGCTTGGCCCATTGTTTATACCTCAGCATTGTTAGATAGAAGTGAATATAATCTAGATATCATTTCTATTAAATTTAGGTTTGAAATAATGTCAGAATGACACATTATGTCATAACTGTAATATCACAAACTATATCTTAATTTGTAGTGAGCAAGGATCCTTACCAGTGCCTAAACTAGTGTACATTATGCACTAATACATTTCCTAGGGATCTAGTAAGTTGGTTAACACACACTCTAAGGTCTTCAGGATCACTAAAAACTCTTAGACAGGAGTGTGGAAGTAGGTTATTGCTAAATCCTGCAGATTACACTGACACTCCAGGAGCAAAATTGGACACCCCTTTAAATAGTCAAGATTTCCTCATGTTTGCTTCTGGGAATTGAGAAATGAAGTCAGAATTCTGAAATATAAATTGGCATTTCAGATTTTTTTTTCTTGTAAGTTATAAGGTCCTTTCGCACCGCAGGAACTATTTCGTAGTACCTGAACTAATTGTGGAACTACCGACTTTTTGGCATGTTCGCAGCACAGGAACTAAGAACAATTTTTGTTCCAGGAACTACATTTGGAGAAACTAAGTTAGCTCCTGCTTCAGCATAGGTTCTAAAAAAGAACTGGGAACTATTGGTAATGTAAGTGTGCACTCATTGGCTAGACGCGTACAAAAACGCCCTACACCCACCATGATTTAAAAAGCTCTGTAAACATATACTGTGTAGATATAGTATCAACTTATTTCTTTTACAAAAGGCATTTACCTGAAGACTTTGTCTTTGGTATTCTTCTTTGTTTTCCCTTGTTAAACACCACTTGCAAATGATATTGCTGTCGACTGGTTTACATCACTTCTTAGTACCCACTGTCGGTGCGAATGCAACTCTTTAAATGGTACTGGGAAATATAATTAGTGCAAAATAGTCCCAGGAGTTTAGTACTGTCCTTTTAGTTCTAGAACTAAAGCAGAGCAAAAGGACCTATTACTGTAACTCAGAATTGCAAGATATTAAGTCAACATTGCGAGCAAGACAGTCAGAATTATTTTATTCAATGGATTCTATAGAATGCTGTGTAGAATGGAATCACATACATTACTGACAGCATTGAATAAATGGCAGTTTGTGGATGTTTGGTAACAGCTCAGACAGTTGAAATGCACCCTTAAAGCAGAACTAGATAAAGACAGGGCTGTGTGAGTGTGCGTAAAGTGTGTTATTCCAAACTGTTTAGATAATTGAAGCATTTACACAGTGTGGGCGCGAAAGGAGCCATCTGGTTTGATTTACGCCAATATTGCTTTAATTAGTGAGTAAGTGTGAATGTGTGTGTATTTCTGTATGTGTGTTTTAGCAGACGAGAATGCATCTGCCGTGGTGTGTGTTTGTGTGAGGGGACTGATAGCACAAATACTTGTTGTATTGTTTGGATTGTCAGGTTTGTTTGGACTTGATACGGTGGATTTAGTTTGATGATGGTTTGGATTTGGTTTGTTGATGGCGCCCGCAGTTCTCTGAGCTCTTAAGTCATGTTTTTACTCAGTAGAATTAGTTTTTTTCCTATAAAGAATTGTTCGCGAACAGAAAGGTATCCTGCTAGTTTTTTGAAAAGCTCTTTGGACTTTGGTTTTCACTTCCTGAAACAGGAACAAAGGATTTCTCTATTCGCTGTCAGGCACTGTTTTTTTGCATCTATATTTCTGCTGTCTTGCTGTGTTCTGCACATGCTATATGTCTTGCTAATTGAAAGCAGCTTTTAGCATGTGAGTGCTGATAGATGTGTATGTGTGTGTGTAGACGGTGCACAGACAGTGTAGACATGGCTAATTTTCCTCCATCCGCATGAGGCTGCTCACTGCTGGATCTAATTGACCCACTGCTCCTCATCAGCCGTTTCTCTGTCCTTTGGTTCCTCCTCTTCATTCCTATATTCTCTCATTCTCTCCCTCCTCCTTTCATCCTCTTGTAGCTGTTTTAGTAGAGCTTATACTATATAAGGGTTTGTGTATTATTTTTATGCTTGCAGAGGCAGAATAATTAGTTTAACTAGTTTTAACTAAAACAAAAATTATAAAAAAGAGTACTTTGTATATATACACAAATACTCAAAATTCTAAAGTAACACTGGTGCATAGCTGATTAATATTTGTGGACATTTAATTAGAAATGAATAAGGAATTTTACTAAGCCTGTAACAGCCTGGAAAATCAGTGAAATGACTTATCATACAGTATATTACATACAGTATGTATACTCATATATCCCCCCCCCTCACTCTAGAGCTCTAGTTTAGCTTTTCCAGTGTCTTATGGGACTTCAAACGCTGTGGGCACTGTTAGGAAGGAGAATTTATTTTCCATAAGCCTCTGATTTATTAGATTGAAAAATGAAACCACAAATCAAACAGATATTATTCCTTCCAGCTTTAGCAGGAACAACTCAAATTACTTACAGGTCTAGATGTGTAGGTCTTTGAGGGCGAACGTCTCGTTGTAAAACATCATGAGGAAGAATTTTAAAGCATCGTGGGAGCTCCCAACAAAAAATACCTTTATTTTGGCCAAATTCAAGACATTTATTCTTGACATTTTAAAGGTACGTTAGCAAATTAGGTTGTTTACTTCTAAGGAACAGAGAATCAAAATACTCATAAACTAAATTACAGTTTTGATGGGAAAAAAAAACCTTGATTAATGTTAATATTAAATTATAACAGTGTAACCTATAATGACCCTTTTAAAGTAACAGAATATAAAGTTAAGTTGCTGAAAGATACTTCAACTACAGAGAACGGGAGATAGAAGAAGAATGTGTGTGGATAAAGAGGGGATTGGGGACTATGGGGGAAGACAGGAGGAGAGGAGAGAGAGGATCCTGTCAGTAGATAAATTAAACAAAGGAAGCAGCATGTGATGGGTCTCACAGGGACCGTTTGTCTGTATGTGTGTGTCTGTGTTAGTGAGAATGTCCTTCTGGAGGGTTTTTCCTCACTGTGTGCATGTGTGGGTCTTTTTTTAAGTAACTATTTTAGACTTAAGTTGTCGTTTTCTGAAGTCAGAGGTTGTCTTCTATTGTATAATAAGTTTGGACTGTGTATAAAAATATGTCTACCTTAAATACACAGGGTATACATAATTAGCCCAAGAGTAGTCAAAGGAAAATTGCCAGCTTGATATAAACAAATGAGATTAAATTACTGAGATATGGAGTATATCCAAAAGTCACAATGACATAGTGTTTTGGAAAAATATGATTACATTAAATATACAGGGTTTACATAATTAGCTTAATAAAAAAAGTAATCAAAGAACGTTGTGTCTTTTTGAGTTGGCATTGTGTTTTGTTTTAGGATCGAAGGAACTAAAAACGAAAATATTATTCGTTTTTCAACAATTGTTTTTTTCTTACAGTATGTACAGAATGTAAAAAAAAAATGCTAAAAAGGAATAAATGAACAAAGTAACCTACAGTTATAGATAAACACAAATTTAGAGGGCTGGAGTTTTCCAGCTACACTTAGCTCAGTCTGGGAAATAATTTATCCAAGTGAAGCTGTCCAGACTATCTCTTTGTCACTCCTGCCATCTTTCTCTTTTCAGCCAAAGGGGATGAATTTAAGGATGACAGAGGAAGAGAAGGGAACAAGGGAATGGAAAACAGGAGGCGGGTTAAAAAAGTGATTAACATGTAATTATTGTGCTAGTTTGATTTAGTGTGGTGTTCTTTCCAGCAGATCTTGGGAGTACCACACACGCACAGACAGCTCTCGTCATGATTTAATGTCTGCAAATACACAAGCACAGTCAGCTGCTATATTTTGCTGAAATCTCATTATTGATTCTGGTGGTCAATCCGTGTATGTGTGCGTATCCGTGAGACCATTCTTTTCGTTTTAGATTTTAGCTTGATGCGATCATGCCTCATGACCATTCTACATTCTGTGTGACCAATAATACAAATGGAATACTGCAACATATTGGGAAAAAATGACTTCATCTATATTTTGAAAAACAGCAGTTTCGCTAGAGGTGATAAAAACTGAGGTTTCCACACCAATGCTGATTAAAGGCAGGATTGTCAATTAATAAAGACTTATTTTCTACCTGGTCTCATGGCATAAATGTACATAGGAGCACTTTTTAACGGGAAACAAAATATGTACCAACAAGTACATACAGTATCACTGCAGTTTCCAAAAGAAATTAACAATAGAGGCAGTAAAACTCGGATACCTTTTATTCCTTTTCACGCAAATGTACAGAGTTTTGGTTAATAAAGCATCATTTTAGCACAATTAATTGAAGAAGATCATGTTATGATTTCAAAACAATATTAATATGCTGGGAAAACTGGTGCTTTTGAATGTTAGCATTACACATATCCAGCTTCATATCTATGAGTTTTCATTTGTTACCTCACAAAATATGAAGATGTACTTGAGAGGCGAGAATCCTATATAACTATGGTTTGATAAAACAGTTCTAATCTGTGTAAAAAGATGAATTAGCTTTTAGCAGCAGTATATGGATATTTTAATTCGGAACCGCATACATACCTATACTGTATAATATGTAAGGTACGAAAAAACGGTTTTACACAAAAAGTGCACAGAGGTACAAATTTTTATGAAACCAGGTTCTGTATTTTCACATGATTCCTTGCGAAATTCTGTGTTATGACCTTAAAACACTTTTACCATAGAGCAAGTAAACTATTCCATTGTTATATTTGTATTACATAACCAGCTTAATATTCTCTCATGTAGCAAAATTGCTCGGTAGCTCACCTGGTAAAACATTGTTTTTGTGGTGCTTGGTTTGAGTACTGTAAAATACAAATCATATACTCAATAAAAGAAATCAAAGACATGTTGTAGCTGGCTACAATGGCATGGTTGCTTCAGAAAATGTGACCCTGGACCACAAAACCAGTCATAAAAGCTGAATAAATAAGCTTTTTGTTGATGGATTGGTTTGTTAGGATAGGACAATATTTGGCAAAGATACGACTAATGCTGGTCAAATGAAGTAAGCAATGCATATTACTGATCAAAAATTAAGTTTTAATATATTTATGGTTGGAAATTCACAAAATATCTACATGGAACATGATTTTTACTTAAAATACTAATGATTTTTGATCACAGCTTTGCCTGTGGCACGTTCTGATCTTGCCAAGTGCGATGTGTCCCTAGGTCATCGTATTTTGTTGACCGTGGACCAACATTTTAATTCAAAAATATAGTCTTGATTATATCTCCACACCTAATCCTAACCTAACCCATAAGTAATGCTTATAATCAGAGGAAATGGCAGATGACTGGCATTGATGTACAAGCACCATACATTGATTGTAAGCCTAAACTTCACAAAAACTGTAAACTGATTCTTCAAATCTGATTTGTTAATCACAATGTTGTTCCAGAGTCAACAAAGGTGTTGACTCAGGGACATGTTGCACTTAGTAAAATAAGGTTATCTGTGTCAGTGCAAAGTTTTGGCCAACATTTAATCTCTTATCATCACCACGTAAAGCCAATAAATTACCAACATAACCAGAAATGTGTCCACCTAGAAATTTACACCCATTTAAAAATAAGAGTTAGATAATAAAGTGCTTATACTTAAAACAAACATTACATTTCTAAAGCCTGCGCTGATCCTAGAGTGGTTTTATTCACTTAAACAAGAGAAGTGTTCATTTATGGTAGTTTAACTGTACAGTAGCTTATGTTTCATAGTCTTAGATATTCATTTCCTTACTCTAGTCATCACACAACATGGTAAAAACTCTAAATAGAGTGTGTACATCATGTTGTCGGAGTATGTGTGTGTGTGAGAGAGAGAGAGAGAGAACTCAAAGCAGAGGTTTCATGAGGATGAGTAGATAAATTATCTGCTTTTGTGTTACACATCTAATGGTGAGAGGTCAGCAGTGTGTGTGTGCATTGTGAAAGGTTTTTTGTCTAAACCTTTGTGAGGCTTGACTGAATATGTGCTTATGCTGCAACTCTTGCACGTCGCGCTGCACTAATGTAACTCTAAAACATCATCACAGTGTTGCATTGAGAGAGACACAATAGTCACACCCAGAGGAATGTACATTGAAAGGGTGTGTGTGTGCGTGTGTGTGTGTGTGTGTGTGTGTGTGTGTGTGTTGGTTAAAGGGGCCTGCCCTTCTGTGCTAGTTTTAGAACAATTCTGCAGTCTGGGTTTAAATATGATTAAATTTGTTAGAAATCTAAAAGCACTACTGATTATGTAAGGGAAAATGTTGGGCATTAATGCTGTGAAACTGGTGACTGTATATTATCCTGCTTAGTACATGAAATTAAATAAAATTAAATATTGATTAGAATTGAAGTGACAAGAATTGTGCAATTCAAGCATTGTGCAATTCAAGACATGTCAAACTAGCTCATTGTATTATAAATCATCAGGACAACAAGCAGTTATAATTTTGAGTTAAACATATGACAAGGAAGTGCAAAGTGATTTAAGATGCATGAAACTAGAAAAGTTATCTTAAATCATTAAGACAACAAGTAATTATATTTTAACGTTTTTATGTTTTTGCAAAAATATTATTTACTGCTGTTTCCAGCTGAATAAACACTTGTGGCAGTACAACACAAATTATTATAGGAAAGATTAGCTAACAATAAAGACATATTTTTGCAGAGTTCTTTATTCCATAATGCATGCATTGTGAACAAATACATTTGAATATTTACATAATATAACCTCATGTATTTTTTTGTTGAAATAGTAAACTTGCTTTATAGCTCACCTGCGCTTACAATGTGATGCATTAAAACACTTCAAACTGCTGCTATATTTACAGCAACCAGCGGAATGAAATGTTGCATCTGTTTCGGAGAAAGCCGAACAAACTTAAAGTAGCACTTACTGGACAATTTTGCTTGTTGTTGCAAAACGTGCAGTAAGCAATGTAATATGATTTTGCAGTAATCACACCACAGGCACGTTTTCCCAGTGAGCCTGTTTTGCATAAAAATCTATCTTCAGTTTAAAGACTCTGGTGTTAATGTATCCCAATATGCTTTTTTTGTGTTAATTTGTTAATTTAGCTAACAGCTATTACAAATGCAAACATGATGCTAATTTAAGACAATTTTGGTAACACTTTACAATAAGATTCGTTAGTTAACATGAACTAAGAATAAACAATACTTCTAGAACATTTATTCATCTTAGTTAATGCTAATTTCAGCATTTACTAATGCATTATTAAAATCATAATATATACTGTATATATATATATATATATATATATATATACAGTATATATCACTGATCACCTTTTTTATTTGTTTATAAATTTTTTTGCTGTAAGGGAAAAGGCATTTTTTTGTTTATCTCTATTTATCCAAAAGTAACATTTTTCAAGTATCCTTCCCCCACACAACAACCTGGTTTCATTGGCATGTCCTTCCCTCTTCAATTTAAATATGCTCACTCTCTCGTCTTTATCTCTCATTCTCTCTGTTCTATCAGTGGCTGTGATCGGCTGGGGTTCACTCCGTGTGTGATGGGTTTATTTGCTCTAATGATCAGCTTCACCGTCAGTGGGATGAGCTAATGAATACTAGAGGGTGTTTGGAGTGGCTCAAATCTGCTGATATAGCGGCCTGTGTCCTCTCAGCTCTTATCAAAGACATTTAAATGCTAATCAAGGGCCGTGGTGACCCCCAACATGATGCCCGATGGGCTTCAGGTGGGCCGTTATCTCAAGTGTCCTGCAGTTAAGTGCGCGTCATGAATGCGAGTCATGTAAAATTAGTCTACTAAATTAATTTACTAGACACTAAAACAGAAGAAGACATGGTAAGTCTATACCCAGTACTTCGACGGTACAGGATGAGTTCGCTCTGCTGCTAGAAGACACACAATTTCACTATCTAACCCAAACACACACACTCACACACTCCTCCTCCTTTTCTTTCTTCTTTTTGATATGCTGATCTTCCTCTTTTCTCTTTAATGAAGAGGTTTGGAAGTTGTCCATTTCATTACCCCCAACCCGTCCCCCACAAACACCCCCCGGGCTCTGGGGTATTTGTCATGGGGCAGTGATGGGGCTTTGTTTGCTGGATTTCTGATGTGCTATTAGCATCTGAACTGATTCTGACAAGACAGGCTCATTTCTACATCTCACGCTTATCCAGAGCACACACACACAAGATGGAGACATCAGTGCTACTGTGAATATCAGCTTAATGTCATATGCATTTAAGTGTATTGTCACTGCTAAGTGTGCATGTTAGTGGCACGTAATTTGCACTTGCAGTTTCTAGTTAAATTTTAATGCCGTTTTCTTGTAGTTTTTAAAACAAAGGGAAAAGTCTTGTGATGAAATTCAAATGGAGGGGCTTTTAGTTCATGACTGCTAGAATTAAGGCTAACATCTATATACTGGTGTAATCCTAAAAGTTGAGGTATCTTGTAGTGGATAAACATTTTTAAACATTGTGGTACTTTTCATTAACATTTAAAGAGAATGGTAATTAATTGTAATAATAATTAACAGACCAATGTCTATATGCTGCTGAACAATGTTTGTTTACGCTTTTAGGAACTTTTTTAGGAAATAATTTGAAATTAAATCAAATGTCAGTTGACTGATTCTAAAATGTGAAATAATTGTTAAAAAGATCTATCTTAAAACACAGGTTTATTGACAAAATATAAAAGAAAATCTAGAACATTTTCATGATTTTTATGTTTTGTAATATATTTGATACATCCGATTATGTCCCATTTATATGTTAAAGAGACAACAGAGAGCTCTGGCGTGGCAATTTGAGAAAAAATAAATAGATAAATAAATCATTTCAGATACCCTAACCTAAGAACATTTAAAAAAAAAAAAAAAATTGCAAATGTTGTCATGCCATTTTTATTCAAATTTTATAACAAAATAGCAGAATACGTTACAGTAAATGCGTATAAATATGAGTTGTGACACTATATCTCTCATTTATATATCAAATAGATTATATTTAAATGAACAATGAAAATTGAAAGATTTACAAATACACATTTCCTAAAAGCCTGATGTGTCAAAATTTATATTTCAATTTTAACATAATTTTTCCAAAAAACATTAATAAATAAATAAATAATGTTGCTTAGGTTCAGCAAATGTTTCTTATGAAATATGAATAACAATAAAATATCTGTTTTATAAAAACATTATAAACAAACAGACATATGAAGGTGAGCATTTTTAGAATTATGCTACAAGGTCTTTGAAAAGTTCTACAACCCTGCAAGGATAAGCACCGTGGGAAAAGGATGATGGCAGGTGTAACATACGCTCAGAGTCGTTCGGATCCATTTGCAAAGCTTTATTTAACAGTGAAAACAGGCGGGAATTGTAATCACCGGCAGACAGGTATGTAGTAGGCAGTCCGAGAGAATAATTCATAAACAGGCAATAGTCACAAAGGCAGGCAGCTAGAATCACAGTCAAGATAAACAGTGCAGGGTCATACACGGGCAAACAAACACGGGAAAAAACGCTCAGTAATACATCCATGGGACGATAAGACTTCGCAACTAGTCAAACAAAGTTCACGTCTTATAAAGGCGAAATAATGTAAGGTAAGGTAAATGTAATGTAAGGTAAAACTGTAGCAAAACTCGAGAGCTTGCTAATTTGAATGTGAGAACTTGTAAAATTAATATTTGCATTTGTAAGTTGAAATGT
>JAUCMU010000021.1:2918912-2929895 GCA_032275025.1 Enteromius treurensis | reverse complement strand
ACCAAAACATCAGCCAGAAAGCATAGGAACTGAGAAGTGGTCTGTGGTCACCACCTGCAGAACCACTCCTTTATTGGAGGTGTTTTGCCAATTGCCTATAATTTCCACCTGTTGTCTATTCCACTGATTGTCAATCAGTGTTGCTTCCTAAGTGTGCAGTTTGATTTCACTGAAGTGTGATTGACTTGGAGTTGACTTTGTGTTGTTTAAGTGTTCCCTTTATTTTTTTGAGCAGTGAATAATATCCCAGTGATATTAAAGTAACACTGATCCCAACTCTAAAGTGAAATCATATCGTAATGATTTATTATTATCATGATTACAGAGAGCGTTCATGAGTCACATTAGTGTGATGCTGACAAATGTGTAGTTGATTTGTTGCGTAAAACGAAGACTTTCTCATGACACTTCCATAAATACACATTTTAAAAGTGATCGATTGTTTACAGCAGAAAACATCTGATAATGTTTTTTTTTTTGTGTGTCGATTGTTGTTGAGAATTCCATATGCAGACTGATATGGTGACCTTCAGCACAGGAAGAGATGATCTCTGTCTTTAAGTGTGTGGGAGTTTTTCAAAGACTTCAGACGTTTACAGGAAATTGATGTCTGAAGAAGGAACGAGATCATCTGATCCTCAGAAATCTCCCTGAGCGCGCACACATATTCATGAAAATATTAGCCCGGTGAACTCTGCTGACAAACCCGCGACCTCTGAGACAGTGTACATATGTTCATTCACTCTACCCCATGGGACAGGTGCATGATGGAAAATAAACTTCAGAACAAAGGAGTCTCATTTTACTTCAATTATTAAGGGCAGACAAGAGCAAGTGAGAGACAGGACTGTTTCTATTTTCATTCAACTTCCTTTTTTTTACCCCATGTCTTCAATGAACCACGGGAACAGACCTCCTAATGAGAACGTGCACAACATTCAAAACATATTTAAAGCAATAGTTCACCCAAAAATGAACATTTGTTAAACATTTACTCAGCCCCAGGATATCCAAGATGGAAGCAAGTTTGGTATTTGGAGATATTTAACAATGCATCACATGCTCTCTATGCTCCTCAGGAAATGGGTGCAGAGTCTCCAAACAGCTGATAAAAACACAATAATCAACACGACTCCTGTTCCTTTCTCAACTGGCTCTACTCCAAACCAAAAACGATCTTAAAAAAAGTGATATTTTCCCAAGTTTAGTCACTGTACCGCGAAGGTCTTCATTCATTCAAATCCTTGCTCTTTATATAAGAGCATTATGTTTCAGCATATGTTCAGACGTCATGTGCAAGAGTGGACCTCATCTTGTATATTGCTTACAGAAAAAACTAGGATATGTTTAAATAATGATGCTAGCCATTTCTACTGCACTATTTATGTTAAAGCTGCCCGCTCTAGCAATAATTGATGCTCACGGTCCTTACTGTATCCATACACTATACCCTCGACGAAAACACATGCTAGTAAAGCAAATAGACCCATCTCTGTTCTGGGGAAATCATAGGAAGTAATTGAAGGCAGTAAAAGGGTTTGAAAGAACTGATTTGAGTGCTTTTTTCTTTGGCAACATAATTGGCCTACTTTCTGTCACAATGACGTCAAAATCAAGAGATGGTAGCAAATCAGGAAACTGGAACAATCTAGTTCTTGTCAGATGAGTCTCACTGTAATAGATTTGGAGAAATTTAGCCTTACATTACTTCCATACCAGTAGATCGTCTGCAGTGGGTGGGTGCTGTTAGAATGAGTCCAAACCTAAACAAACAAACAGTCTAAAGTATATGCAAGTAATATTATACATACTCTGTGCAAAGCAACAATTACAATATTGTCATACACAATACAGTTTAGTAACACAATTACTGTATGAACTACTTATAAAGCAGATTTCCTTTTATGTTTTGTAGGACTGTGTGTCCTGTTATTTATCATTTCTATGCAATATTTAATGGGCACTAAATCAATTTCAGTCATTTGAGTTTTGACCTAGTATAGAAAAATATGGATATGCAGGCTACAAAAACGCTGAATACAGGTGGGTGTGTGTGTAATATAAACAGGAGGTGTGTGTAGGCAGGGAGTCTCCTAATCTCCTCCACTCAGCATGAACACATGCCCTAACCATACAGAGAGGATAACATTACAACCAAGGTTAGATGATAAACTGAAAATGGTTTAAACATAAATGTCAAAATGGAAATTTATTAAAAAGCTTGCACAATGAAATAAAGGCTTATATATATATAATGTGTATATAAATATACAAACACATACATGTATGTATTAAGGAAAATATGTTACATAATACATATGTATTTCTTAATACATAATAAATATACAAACTTTTTGCAGCCCTTATGATCACTGTGAATATATTTTGAACTTGATATGCCTCCCAGCCAAAATTATGGTTTATTTTTCTTAATTATTTCAAATAAAGCGACCCATGTGTCTTAAGCCTTTTCATAAAATTACTGTGACAACCATACCTGCCTTTTAAAAGTGCATCCGTGAAATTATAGCGTTTTACCCAGTAGCATGATTGCTATTTTTAAGATTGTAAATGCATTGAGATGCATCGCCCAGCCAAAATGATTATTTCAAACGATAACATCTACCCGCCTTTAAAAGAAAAGACTGTTTCAGTGACTGTTATGCCATGTTAGTTACACTTTCTACCCGGTAACATGGCAGCTATTTTAAGTAGCGTCTCACAGAATGTGATGTTTGACTGTTGATTTTCAGGGCGGTAGTGAATTGGTTTTAGTTTGTCATAAATAGAATGGATCAGACATACCACTTCTTGACCCAGTGAAGTTATGATCCATTTGTCTTCGCTGATGTTAGACTGAGATCATGTCAAAAAAAAAAAAAAAAATGCCTTGGGTCCTGATCCTTAAAACGCTCTGTCACTGCAAGGCAGTGCATAATCTAATAGTGAGATAAGTGTATGAGTGTGTGTGTGTGACTGCTCTCCCATAGGGCCTGTCTCTACCCCACTAACACACTTAAGCTGGGCTTAACCAACCCAAATCTGATTAATACCCCCTCCCGTCCTCTCCCAGCGCCCTTTGGGCCGCTCGTAATGAGAGCTAAACAAGCCCAGACCCAGACCTGAACCCACAGATGAATAAACGGGTGATTACAGCAGGCACAGAGAGAAAGGGAGACATATTGTCTGTCAGGAAGGAGGAGTTAAAGGCTCCTAAAGATGAAGAGAGAGACCGAAGAGGAGAACGGGATAGAGGTTGAGTTACAGTGTTTGTTGGTTGTCGGAACATTAGGAATGTAACCTCAGCTTGAACCTAGAGATAGACAGATAGACGGAGAGAGAGGCGGCCGGTTATAGGGTCAGCGTATATTCGGGGCTTAGCCCAGACCTCCTGGGATGCGTATGGGATGTTTTTAATTAAATGGTGGAATAGGACACTCTTAAATGTTGAAATGATACATTTTCGAGCCAAAGTACTGCATTCAAGAAGTACGGGATAGCTTCTCCAAATATAGCAGCTAGCAAGAGAGACTAGTGTTCGTTTTTGAAATATTCAGCTGAAATGGATTTTCCGGTTTAGGCCGAAACAGTTTTGGAGGGCCAAAATCGCTGAAGGAAACAGAGTTTAAAGTCTATTTTGTGCACACTGCACGGGTAGCAGGTAAATATATCAGGTTTGTGGACATGGACTATAGTGCTGGATTAACAATATTAATTTCCGATCTATTTTAAATATTACATTTTAAATATTAAAGTTGATGCATCAACAAAACTCCACCGAACACTATTTGTAGCATGCTACAGTCTGTCAGACTATCTCTCCAATTAATAAATAACAAAATTAAATTTTAGTTTCGATTAAAAACTAAATAAATAAATCCTGCTAATATCCCATTAATAAAATAATCTATTTGGCATAAAAAGTTGACGTGTTGCATTATGGAACACTCCATACATGCTGTACTCTATACTATATGTATTATGGGACAGTATGTATAATTGTACTGTGCCATTGAGAAAATAGACTTAAACTTATAAAAAAAAAGTGTTAACATTTGTGTTAACTTCACAAGGTGTGAAACTTAATATTAGTGTTTTAAATATATAAGCATCTAACTGATTTTATTACATTCAGTGCATGTAAACGGCGGCAAGGTAACGCCAATGAGGCTCACACAGCTTGTCAATGTGAGAGAATCTTGTGGAGAACTCAAAACAAATGAACGCAACTGCACGCAGAAGCAAAATACGAATTTAAGTTCATTTTTTATTTCATTTACAATGTTCCAAACAAAGATCACAGCAGAAGAATCGTGCACGCGCGAACACACAGAGCAACAGTGTTTTGTAAATGAATAATTCACGTTTTTGAATTTTGAATCATTTAAATCAATGATTCAGTGGTCCATTCAAAAGGACAGGCACTTGCTTCATTCTTGAATTAGCAGTCTGAACGAATCGTTTGAAGGCTTCAATGACTCATTCATTTAAATAGTCACATGCTGCCACCTATTGGTGGTTTACTTCCTTAGTAGCCTATCTTTTTTTTCACATTTCGTATTTATTAGGCAAATGACTACTTGCATAATTTCCCAATAAGAAAATTGTGGCTTGTTTAAATGCTGAGTGGCTAGTAACCAGAAAACCAATAGCCTCACTGGCTGGTGAGCAAAAAAAGTTCAAGTCAAGCCCTGTATGTTACTTTGTTTAGTGAAGTTTTTTTGCAGTGATTCTTAAAAAAAGTTAGCAAGTACAGCAGATGCAGTAAATCTCTATATATCCTGTTTTAGTTATCTCTAAACATTTGCGACGTTTGGATGGAACGCCGTCAGTATGCAGTATGTCAGTGAGAATTATGGCAGCAGTCCGATGAATGATTTCTGGAGTAGGTTGTTACCCCTCAAAGATTTTCTTAGTGACCAAAATTACAAGGCATGAAAAGGTTAGTGTAAAAAACAACAAGATAAAAAAAAAAAAAAATCAGAAGCCTGCACACAGAAAAACCGAGAGAGAGAGAGAGACAGCAGAGGGGTTGTTGTTAATAAGCAGTAATGTGGTGTGTTATGTAAGTGTTCTGTGTGTAATTCGGTTGACATGAGAGAACAGACTGACAGAAACACTACAGCACACACACTGTGTGCTCGTTCTGTTTATCCTTGTCTCACCTCATTCATCTCTCTCTCTTTCTGTCTCTCTGATGTAGTGGGTGTCCTGAGTGCATCTATTTGTTTGCACACACACTATTATGCAGTGGCAACAAATTGGGATGTGCAATAAAACGCAAAAGGAGACCCCAAAATCATGGCCTGGATTTGTTTAAATCAAATATATATATAGTTAATTATATAATGCACATTTTTCTGATGCAAAATCAGTCATGTCGTAGATTCAACAGTGCTTTTAGATTGTTTTCTGTGTTAAGATGCTTTATTCTATTGTAGTTTATTGTGCGTATGCAACTTTATGGTCTAAAACGTATTTGACCCAAGCATGTGAAACACATGCAAAAGCTTCTAGCTATACACACCCCATGATTCAGAATGCGCTTTATAACTCAAGTAGTCGTTTCGTTTTCAACATCTCCGAAAAAGGAATGGCAGGCACGTCTTCTGAAGTATGTTTTTTGGTCTTTCACAGGTTGACTTGCTGAAAAGTGAAAACGCTGGCTCTGTAGTGTTGTCAAAACACTGTTCTTTTGGCTTGAGTGACCGGCACGTCACCTTCTGACTCAGACTGTGCATGTGTTTGGGTGGGACTAACTGTAAATTGGTCAAATAAAAAAAATAGATGCAGGCGGGATGGGAAAATGTCTCTACTTTTCTACTGTATTAGTCACTTCACATTGTAAAAGAAAAAGACGTCATTACACAAGGGTGATAAGTGAAATTTGCTGTTGTTGGCATATACACATATATATTTTTAAGAAACGTTTATGGCAATAAAAAATATTTGTAACTTTTTAAAATTGTGTGTATATATATATATCTTTTTAAAATTGTGTATGTATATATATATACATGTACAATTTTAAAAAGTTACAAATATTTTTTATTGCCATAAACGTTTCTTAAGAATATATATGTATTTTATTAATCTTATAATAACATGGAACAGCAAAACTGCTAAAGTTTTCAAATTAAAACTAAAATTAAAAATGAAAAAGCACTTAAATTAGTGCTTTAAAATGAATTATCACTTCCAAAATAAGATTCCTTACATAATATGTGTATGTGTTATGTGTAAATGAAGTATTATGTATATGTAACACGCATGCATGTGTATATATGTCATAAAAAGTTGTGTATATAAAGTGTATTTATATGAAATTTAAATATGTAAATAGGTGTAAATATATAACGAACACACATATATTAAGCAAACAAAAATGTTTATACATGCAGTAAATCGTGCTTTACAAAAAACAATTATAATAGTACACTAATCATGCTAAATAAAATGACTGCTCCGTACACAACACAAAATAATATTCTTAAAAACTTTTGAAATAGTATTTTTTCACTTCTTTATAATAATCACAGCATTATTTTCAGACAATAAAAATACGTGGCGAATTATTAAAAGACAACTCAAAATGCTGAACTTGTACTTATTATGATTATTATGGTAATCTTCTTACGGCGCAAAACGTTCTTTAGCAAGAACTGCGTTACAATCAAATAACACCAAAATACACAGATTGTGTATTGCGAATGTTGTTCGCTTGCTTTTGTTCTTCTTGTAAAGAGGTCCCATTGAATAAAAGCATCTGATAAATGTAAATGAAAAGGTTTAAAGGATTTCACTTTCAGAAAAGTTTCCTCAGAAAAATGCTATACGTGCTGACAACCACCAAGAACACCATAGCACTGTTGACGGGCAGTTTAGTGCATTTTCGTCCAACAATGTAAACATCTAATTGATTAATATTATTTTTCTTCACCGAGAAGAGCGTGAGTTCTCTAGAGCGTGGTCTCAAGGCATCCACCGACTTTTGGACTAATCCGTGTTGGACTCGGGGCAAGACGTAGGTGTTTTATACTCTCCTCCATTTGTCCACTCAAAACAAAGCTGTCATAGCCACATGTTTGAACTGCAGTTGTTTGATTTTTCTCTTCCATTCTCTCCAATTCCTTCCTGCTCTCGTTCTTATTCTCTCTCCGTCCGTGGCTGAGTCAGCCTTTCATTCCGTCAGTCTGTTCCAGGACGTCTCTGAGTATTTCCTGCCCACAGAGAGACAGGCGGGGACATGCACATTGACAGTGTGTGTGTGTTGGTGTTTGTGTGTGTATGGATGCAGTTTCAGATATGCGTCTGCAGTCATTCTGTGTGTGTGTGATGTGCCCGGCGGGGCCGACAGCAGTGGTGTGTAAATAAGAGTTCTATATTTAACTTCAGCTCACAAGTTGAGTTGCCCTCTGCTACAGCTGGGACACACACACATACACGGAAAAGAAATTGCAGCCAAACCAGCTAGAGAAGCAAGCATATACTTTCACCTCGGATACCCTCTCCACCTGTATTATAAACGCAGAAATATACACACTGTGTCCTGTTGATAACACCCTGATTTTACTATTATTTGTAGGAATATATAGTCCAGGAGTCCCTAAGTCACATGTTGCCTGAAGTATTCAAAATTTTCAATTAGTGATTCAAATCATGTGTGAAATGACTGAGTCGATGGTTGCTTGATATGGTTTTATTTTTCGATTTTTCAAACTTCCATCCATCGCTATTTTAACAAACCCTTGGACAGAGGAAAACAAGCGTTTGAAACAATTTTTTGCATAAATAACATCGTTGGTGTTCTAGTATATTGCAATACTACTATGCTGTTTTTGTATGCACTTAAAAGTACAGTACCATAACTAGTGAAGTACATATTTTTACTTGTTGTATAATAATATGATTTGTGATGCAGTCTTGGAAATCTTTCTATGTGCCACATAATAAATAATAATAATAATGATAAATAATGAAAAATGTTATGCTTTTATTATTATTTACAGTATAATAATAAATCATACTGGATAAATATAATAATTAATAAATGAAACTTTCATTTAAAATTGAATTGAATTATACTTATTATTTAATAATACACAATAACAATTGTTGTTAGATGAAATTAATTTATAATTAAAAACTATAATAATTCTACTAATAAAAATTATTATATATATTATATTTATATATTAATAATGCAATTAAAATATGAATCCATGTAAAATAATAATTTTGAAAGAAAAATTCAAAAATTTAATAACAAACATGCATATTACATATATGAATATTGTTATAATATAATTAGTAATATTATATTTAATTGTAATAATATAAATAAATATTAGATATAAAAAATATTTTGTTTATGTATTTTATTTATTTATTTATTTGTTTGTTTGTTTATACATACATACAGTTTAACTGATTTGTTTAAAAATGTATAAACAGAATGTATTTTAGAATTTTTGTCTAGTATAGATTTGAAATGTCTTTTATAACTTTTTGTTAATTGTATACCTTGTGTAATTTATTTTGAGACCGCCATGATAATAGCCTTGATGCTGGCAGCATCAGTGGCATCGAGTTAAAAATGAATGGATGAAAAAAAAAAAAGTTTGTAGTTGCCATGACACAAACAGCAGCAAAATCATTTAGATTCCAAGCCGGCGCTGTCTGTTTTTGAACGGTGTTTAACAGTGTTCGTCTCTTGTTTTGATGTGCGATGGCTGGCTCATTATCAGCAGCACAAATGTGCTACACATGTGTAATGAATGTGCTAAGATCATCCATGTCTCTCTGACAGAAGCTCAGGAGCTGCTTCAGGACGTCTGTGTCTTTGATCTCTCTTGTAATGTTCCCAATCACACACAGCAGCCCTCCGGGAGAGGGTTCAGTGTTAGGGATGCCTACTAGATAAAAAGGAAGGTCTGCTTAATTCAGCATGGTTTGGATTTAATTTGGGCTATCAAATGTTTTATGCTTCTAAAAAACAATTTTCAACAGAGGTTTTATTGTAATGACTATACGCTTGACAAAAGTAATATTACAATTCATGATATGAACATAGAACAAGTCACAGTCTAATTGAATCGATTTTTTTTATGGATTTTTGCATACTGTAATAATAGACACACAAAGCAAAAAAAAGGCATGTCATTGACCCATAAACTCTCTCTCTTTCACAGCAATCGAGACCCAGAGTACGAGTTCAGAGGAGATCGTCCCGAGTCCACCGTCTCCGCCTCCTCCTCCTCGTGTCTATAAGCCCTGCTTTGTGTGTCAGGACAAATCTTCAGGGTACCACTATGGCGTCAGTGCCTGTGAGGGCTGCAAGGTGAGTGGAGTGATGTGACCTGTTCTCATTCCACCCAAAAGTAGCAACATTATTAACTTGGCTTAGTAGTCAGCTGTTTTCAAAATAGTTTCAGGTTTCAGTAAGCTATTTTTCCCCAAAAAGAAAACAAAATACTGTTTATATACACAGTATAGTAATGTAACTGAAGTACATGTAAACATGCACTTGCTTATCACAGACATACATGCTTCAAAATGTACATTTTCTAATACAGGTTTGCAGTTTGCATTAAAATAGTAGGGGTACAGTATACAAAACTATATATGTTGTATTGAACATACAACAGAGTTTGTTGAAGTTGTTTATTTTAGCTAAAAATCTTATAAATATTATATAATAATATTATATATAAAGGGCCCAGGGTATTGATACAAATACATCAGCTAAAATAATGGTGTTGTTTTTTTAAATAATGTTAATACTTGTTCAAAAGAATCACTTTATAAAAAAGTTGTACTATTTTCTGCTTGTTTTGAAAAACAAAAAAATGAATCTTTGTTCAATGACAAAACCATTTGAATAAATAAAGATTCTAAAAGCATTGAAGGGAGATCCAATAATAATTGAATATGTATTAACAGTAGTAACAACAAATTATATGATGGTTTTGAATAAAAATGGCGATGATCTCTAATATAAACAAAATATAATAATAACAATTTCATGTCGACGAAGGGAAGGTCAGCCTTCTATTAATTATCTTGTTACTGTGCGCCTTTAGCCTCAACAGCAGGGGCGCTTTTTACCCCAAATTCCATACTTTTACATGTTATTTCATTATTTAAATGCTGTTGCTTTATTTATCTTAAAACTGAACGATCAGACAAATATAAACGTGCATCTTGAAAAGAGGATGTTTTGGAAAGTGTTACGCCACGTTTTTGTGCCATCTAGTGGTTTAGATGAAAATAATATCAAAGTAGCATTTCATCCCCGGTCGCCTTTAGCCCTTTTGTTACCTCCTGTCAAGATTTACTAAAGACATGGGCGCGGTCATTTTTGCACCTGGCATTATAGAATATACATTAGTAGTTTTCAGACACAAAATTTATACGAAGAGAATATTAAAACAGACCTCTGTATTGCACCATTATTTAATGCCCAATAAAAGCATGTCTAAGCCATATTATAAAACCCCATAGAAATATCTGGGTGTTGATGTGACAGCTACAGCTTTGGCAATACCTCATTCATTTGCATTTTTTGTTAGCAACTTGTAGTGTAGTAGCTATTTGTTAGTAACTTGTCCACTTGTCCTACGTCAAGCTACTTGAATTTAAACTTTTCATGTGGTAAAGTAGTAGTTCATGCACTACTGTATATAGCTACACTACAAGATTCAGGTGATATGTTCAAAACTATCTGAATGGGTTGCGGTTGACTGGAAAAGATTTATTCTAGTTAGGCCTAACCCTCCTGACCCGTTATACACATTCCTTTTTCTCTGTTCTCAGTGTGAGACAGATTTTTGACCTTTCTCGTGTTCAGAGTGCACTGGAATCAATAGACCTGGATGAGACTTATGAATGTTAAAAGCATTAAAGATGCCATAGAATGGAAAACTGAATTTACCTTGGCATGGTTGAATAATAAGAGTTCAGTACATGGACATAACATACTGT
>JAUCMU010000021.1:2871552-2886686 GCA_032275025.1 Enteromius treurensis | reverse complement strand
CCCGTATGTCCTTGTATTAGTCGCTGGTCAATGTTTGGATGTACGTCTGTTTTCCCCGTTGTCTAGCCATCCGTGTTTTCCCCGAGTTTTCTGTGTTCCATGTCTTTGAATTTCCCGTTGCCGACTCTCGCTGCCTTCCCTGGATTATTCTATTGTCTTTGCCTCCAATGTTCCTGTTCGCCATTGTTGACCCAGTTGTATTGACTCTCCTTGTAAATAAACGCTTGCAAATGGATCCGCACGCCTACTCGCCTCTGTTTCGTGACAATTATACTGTAAATTCAGTTGATGCCCTCATTAAGGTTATGAATTGTTTTGTCATCATTCAGGTATATTCAAGAAAAGCCCTCCCCAGCCTACTGTCACTAAAGGTAGGTCTTTTGGAATCTAGTTCATAACGGGAAAAGATACAATCACTTCCTAATTATTAACATTATTAACAAAACTTACTGCTTTCAATCTTGCTTCTCTATTAGTTAATAGTATTAAGTTAAGTGTTAATGTAGTTCTACTCACTGATTACTTTCTACATAGTTACTTTTTAACATTGGGCCATTATTCTAAAGTGTTACCCTAACATTTATTCTTTTTTTAATTACTATTATTACTGTTTTAAACTATTTTTGTTACATGTTGTTCCAAAACTGCATCTCATTTAGCTTTTCTAAAAATCAAGAATCCAGATTTCCCCTTTAATATATTAAGAAGAATGAAAACTCATGATTAAACTTAATTCAAGCATGATTAATTAACTTTTTACTGTCATTTCCTCTGTATAACAAAGTTTAGGGTACTTCATGTTACTTCAAACAAAGCAAGACTTACCCGTAGTGCTCTACCTTGAGATGTGAGAACACTGCCTTCCACTTCCTTTAAAACAGAAACCTCATGATGAGTTTGTCAAATGTTTTATATGACGCAGTAATTTTTTTTTTTATTTTTTTTTTGGTAAATGGAAATGGGAAGAAAGATAGATTTGCACATTTGATACACTGTAGGTGTTATTTAGACCTTTTAATAGTCAGGTTGGAAGAATGTGTAGAGTTTTGTTTTTTTCAGCTCGAATGCTTGAATAAGTTTCTTGTGTCACATTGTTATATACATATTGCACTCATCTAAATAAAGGCAGATGACCTTTCAGCTCAGTATTTACTTCAGCTTGTTTGCAGTCCACCTCCGCATTAGCTCTTGCGTGTTTTCTCAGGACAGTGATGACCTCTGGCTCTGCTGGATACTGACCCTCTTAATCCCCTGGAATCAAGACAGTGTTTGTCTTTCTCAGCTTTCCTTTTTACTGGGAAAAACTGCTTTTGGTGTTCCACAGACACAAAAACAAGACATAAATAGTGTATAACAGAAAAGAGAAGAGCACAAGCCTCACTTACAAAGCTAAACGTCACTTAAACTAATCAAGTGACAGTAAAGACGTATAATTAAAAAAAAAGAAAACTGAAATGCAGCACAACTGTAACTCAACATTGCAATGCAGCTCAACATTGATCATTTTCAGAAATGTTTATCTGAGCAGCAAATCAGCATATTAGAATGATTTTGGAAGGATTTAAATGGCTTATTTTGCATTACAAAATAAATGTGAATAAATAACAGTTGTTTTAAATTGCAATATTATTTCACAATATTACTGTTTTTACTGTATTATTGATTAAATAAATGCAGCCTTGGAGAGTAAAAGAAAAGAGCCTTCTTTCAAAACATATTGATGAACTAAACCAAAGATCTTAGGAAATTGTAATGCATAAAAATAAAGCACTTTTCTAAATTAATGTATGAATATATCTACTAGCAGAAATGACGGGGAAATGCATGACGTCATGGACATTTCAAAACTGATGTTCAAGAGCTAACAGCCTTCCTGA
Organism: Enteromius treurensis; assembly: GCA_032275025.1. Classification (NCBI taxonomy): domain Eukaryota; kingdom Metazoa; phylum Chordata; class Actinopteri; order Cypriniformes; family Cyprinidae; genus Enteromius; species Enteromius treurensis. The sequence continues at coordinate 2,884,809 of JAUCMU010000021.1, read as the reverse complement.
CATCAGACCTTTTAAAATAAAAAGTGTTTTCTTAAAATTTAAAAAAAAGAGTTGTACAGAGACTGAAATTGGCAGATGTGAGTGGAGCACTTGGTCAAAATAATAATTTGTTTATTTATTTCGAACCCTGTAATTTGAAAGGACAGTGTTTGCACTTGTCTAAACTGAAAGTGAAAATGTGTTTCCAAGAAAATGCGTCACTGTCTATTTGAAGCTTTGATTAACAGAAAGATAAAGTGACAGCAGCTGAATCTTTGGCTGACTGTGGTGTTTACATTCCAAAGCATGTGTTTCTGTCTGGTCTCTGGTGCTGAACCACATCAGGTGTGCAAACCGGACTCATGCTGAAACAAAGGTTGGGTTAGATGTTTTTCCCAAGAGGAACAGTGTGGCTTGACCTGATGACATGTTTTTAGGAATGCAGTAATATTCGTAGTTCCTTATATAAGTCTTTCACATCACTGTGGAGAAATGTTGGCCCGCTGCTCTTTTGGCCACGTTGGAGAGTTTTTGAAAGGACTGTTTTGGGGCATGCTCCAGCATCTCAATCAAGTCCAGACTTTGACTTGGCCACTTCAAAACCTTCATATTGTTTTTCGTTTCATTGTGCCTTTTGGAGCTAGTGTTTGGGATCATTTTCCTACTCCATAGCCCAAGTATTCATGGTTCCATCAATTATGCCTGCCAAGCAGCCACAGACCATCATGCCTTGTCACGCTCCCATGGATGCCATTTTTTCCTATTGTTGAATCATGAACACTGACATTAATTGAGGAAAGTGAGGTCTGCAGTTCTTCAGATGTTGTTCTGGGTTCTTTTATTATCTCCTTGATGTGCTTTTGGAGTCATTTTGGCAATCTAATAAATTAAATCGTCATTTAAAAACTGTATTTTGTATTTACTTAAATTGTCTTTGTGTAATTCTAAAATGCAAAAAGAAGGGGGCAAAACCCTTTTCACTGCACAGTTTTGTTGATATTGTGTGTGTATATGTTTTATACAGGATCTGAAGTTGTTTATTAAATATAAGTGATGTGATGTCTAGCCGGTGTGAACGTCACTAGTTTAGATCATATGGAATAAGTACAGTCAGAAACATGACATAGTGGTTAGTGCGCATGATCTGACCTAGATTATGTCATGTGGGTGACATGGGAGGTCTGTCTTATGCCGTTTCCCAACCATGATTTTTTTTTTTTCTCTCTGTATTTCATTTTCCAAGAAAAAAGGCCACTAAAATGCAATTGCACATGGTGCCACGCCGTCTATATCCACTGATCCCAGTACAGTCACCTACACGCGCTCTCAATCACCGGCTTTCTAAATGGGGGCCACCTGTCTCTACTTACCTTAGCATTTCAAAAGCCACAGTCGCCAGTTGTTCAGCAGCTGAGCTCGAGGTAACATCTTAATTCCTCAGCTTCCTGCCTTGAGATACTCGGATGTCGGAGAATTCACAGAATTCTCTGCCCTCGTCGAATTCTCACCTACCTGCACCGAGCACTGAGTCCTGCGAAATATCTGCAACAGTAAGATACTTACATACTAACCTGTGTCTTCCCAGTCTGTCTACTGCCTAACAATCAGGAGATCGCTTGATACTTTGAGGAATGTTCAAATTATCAAATAATGTTTGAGGATACAAGACGGAATGTTTAAGTTGATGTGTTTACCTCTATGCATACTCTGCAGTAAAATAAGTTTGTTAATAAATCCTTCTACTTCTTGAATTCAAACTTTTTGCTGAGCGTTACAGATGGCATCTCAAATGAGCGATTTAGTGAGCCTATGTTTGCCTTTGCCTTTAACTTCCTCTTTCTGTTTCCTTTTTGTCACTTCTATATCTCTATCATAAAATTCTGTAACTAATATTACCAACTTTCGTGTTTTTGTTTATTTTGTTGTTGTTGTTTTTTAGGAAGTATGAGAAAGATCAAAATAAATGCAACTCTACCCATGCAAATTAACTTTTTTTCAGTTACTGAAAGTCTCTTCTGCAACTCAAAATAAGGAACTTCCTTCAACATTCTTTATAATTCCTTTTTTGCGTTTCCTGGAAGACTGAAACTCATACAGGTTTGTAATGGCATGAAGAGGAACGAATATATTTTTATATTTCTAGTGATATATTCCTGGAAATATAAAATTCAACCAAAAAATTGGCTGAAATGTATTCACCATCAGCTCATGCGTGCCAGTAAGCACATAACACTGCAGTTTCCAAAACAAATGAACACTAGAGGCAGTAAAACTCAACAAATGTATAGAATTTAATTTAATGAAGTGTAATTTACGCATATCATAAAGAATACCATGTTATGACTTCCAAACAATATTAATATGCTGGGAGATTTTAAAACGGATGCTTTTGACCATTAACATCACACATATTCCGCTTCATGTCTATGTGTTTTCAGAGACAGTAGGTTTTCAGTAGACAATGAAAAGAACCGGTTCGAATCCCTTGTAACTATGGTTCAGCAAAACAGTTCAAATCTGCATAGAAGGAAGTTGCAATGGCAAGGTTACATCAAAAAATGCCTTTTTATATCAGTTTTGCATTTGTCAACACAAGTAGGGCCGTGCACAGACCTACTAATTCTGCGGAGTGATGAAGAGACAGCATTACAGTTTTTCTCGATTGCTTAAACACACTTTTTGAAACTATGCCTCATATTCTCACAACAGTAAACACAAATCCATAACGTCTCACCCAATTTCTCATACATCATATTTTCAGGTCAAAATGAAGCTCTTCACTTAAAACCATTCACTTTTGCTGAAAAACTTTGCCCTCAGACATCAAACACAAGCCCTTTAAAAACACACATACTAGTTTTACACACTGGTGCAATTCATTCAAAACAATATATCCAAAACAGTTATGTTGATTATGGTTCTCCCCCTCAAAAACTTTTGACATGAACACAAAAGACATGACCAATGTATACACTGACACATTTGTATCCATTCATGTACTACACAGTACAACTGTTTAAAAAAATTATACATTTTATGACTCAGCATCTCATCTCATCAAAAAATCTGGTCTACATCACAGACTATACTGGCTCTGGACAAACAGCGGGGGTAAAATCCTTGTAAATGCCTAATGTCCTTGTGCCATTCTTCACACACAAGATAGGCAAGATGCTTAATTACTGTATGTTGTCAACATAACAGTACACTCTGCTAGTGTTACCTGATCTATGAACTACGACATCAGTTTGGCAGTTACTGTACTGAAATGCAGAAGACTGTGCTGTTTATGTATGCCATACATTCATTTCAAAAGTACAATTGTATACATTACTGTATGTGGGATGTTGATTGAACAAAACTGTATGTGAAAAGAAATGTGTAGAAAATTTGGTTGACATTTTATGACAGATCAACTTCTTTGCATTTACCGTAATGACTTAAACAATGTATTACAGTAAGGACTAGATGTTATTGTGTACATAATCAGATCAAAATGTGAGTGTAGAGCTACAGTACATTTTGACCTGAAAATAGGATGTTTGGAAAATTGGGTGAGATGTTATGGATTTGTGTTTACTGTTGTGAGAATATGAGGCATAATTTCAAGAAATGTGTTTAAGCAATCAAGAAATACTGTAATTAATGTATTAACAAACACGAACAATGTATTTGTTATGTTATTTATTAATCTTTCTTAATGTTAGTTAATGAAAATACAGTTGTTCATTGTTTATTCATGTTAGTTCACAGTGCGTTAACCAATTTTCACAAACACAACTTGTGATATTAATAATGTATTAGTGAATGCTTAGTTAACATTAACTAAGATTAATAAATCCTGTAGAAGTATTGTTCATTCTCAGCTAATGTTAACTACTGCTGCTAACTAATGAACCTTATTGTAAAGTGTTTAGTTTTACGATTGAAGCTCTGTACTTTTATCACTTCATTGTGGTGGGCAAAGCATATAATGCAATAAATGCGACACAATATTGTACAAATAAACATGCAAATTATAAAAATTAATGATTGTTTTTTTTAAAGACTGATTTAAGTGTAAAACTTTAAAAACACGTAAGACCTATTTGAATTTTACAAATAATTGCTATGAAAAAGGTCAAACATGGCAAACAGGTTGACAACCTCATTGTTATAAATGGCACTGAGGAGAACACTGAAGCCATGCACCAACATAAATTACAAACTTTTCAAAATACAACACCATTTTTAAACATTATCTCTGTTTTACTATGGAATCAGTTACTTGTACAAAAAATGTACATTTTCTAATTAAATCTGAAAAGGGAAATCTACTTATAAACTAAATAACTTTTTTGTGGTCATCAGAAGGTGTCAAGTGTGGCTTTTCCCGGATGTTGACATAAACTAAAATTTATCATCATCAAAAAACTGTGATAAACAAACTACTGACAACTACTGTATGTCTGTGTGTGTGTGTGTGTGTGGCAGAAAACTGTCCTCCTATTGGTATCGTGACAAGCAGATATCCTGCTGTAAAGCACATTTGCATAGGCAAACACAACATATCATCCCCGTACACACACACACACAGCATTACTAGTCACCATACATACTGCAGAGAAATAAAATAAAAATGATCAGTGCCATCAATGTATGTCTTCCCAGAAATCCCAGAATAGCTATAAGAACACATTAAAAACTTACATGGGCCTACATGCCCAGGGATGGTGTTTTCTTCAACTTTTTGGTTTTTCACATTCCTCAAAAGATCTTCTTTTATGTTCAGATGAAAAAAATAAACTCATCCAAGTTTAAAACAACTTGAGGGTGAGTAAATAATGACGAAATATTTATTTTCAGGTTAATGTTTCAGCACTGCATCTCAGGAGAGACTGTGTTTCATTTTCTTCCCCACAAGGAGGAAAATGACAAAAAAAACACTTGACTTGAATACAATAGCTGCATTGTGGAGCTGGAAAGATAAAACAGACCAGTCAAAAAGTGTCATACAGTAATTTAGAACGTATGTCTCTGTGTATAAGATTATTTATGTTTAGAATAAAGCTTTAAATAATGCCACTTCAGTTAATTCCATTGATCTTTTCTACTTTTTTTGTCTTCTCTCTTGAGCTGCTTCACAAAGTGTGTGAAAGTCTAACACATCAAGATTTTGTGAACTATAACTGGTGTCATTACAATTTCACCCAAAAAAGTAGAAAACACTATGCTTACTGCAGGGCACCGACACTGAGAAAATGCACTGCTATCAGCAACTAAGTGTTATCGGAGACAGTAACGCATTGTGTGAATTGAAGGGAGCATTGAGAAGTGGTATTTCAACATATTTTTTCCAGCCCACCGCTCAAGACAGAAAGAATAAAAAATGTTATTGAGTGAATCTTGCTATTTACCATCTACCATATACTACCAGACATTGCTGTGTAATGATTTACTACCACATATCACAGGTTTAATATAGCATAACTGTTTTGGTATCTCTCTAAATTACACATGACAAAGCAGTATCAACTATGAAAACTCATTTTATTACTTACAACGGAGGGGAAAAAAAGAAAAATGCAATATCCGCCTTAGATTTGCAAATTAAACATCACATGATACAGTGTCATTTCCACAGAAGACCATCCTTTGACAAACATTTATATCATTTGTAAATGTATACATTACCTATTCACTTTACAATGTACAGAGACAACCATCCTTAATCAGACACAAATAGAAGCTTCTGAGCAACCTTTTACACAGAAACAAATCTTATTATACAGAACCATCATTACTTAAGTATTAATATAATAGTCTGTATTAAAAAAAATGGGAATGACGACAACAATTTTCCATTAAATCATGGTAATCTGTTTAATTTCCTGCACAAAGCAATTTAGTTGTACTGTTCTGATACTGTAATATAGAACCACACATTCAAGATCCACAGCAAGTCATCAAATGATGATTACTGTGACATAAAATGTTCTCATATGTGGTGTGTTATAAATATTATAGTTACAATGACAAATAAAGAAATAGTTCACCCAAAAATTAACTATTAGACTATTGAGCTCGATTAATGTAGACCATATGCCTTGTGCACAATATTCCATGTCTTGAGAAGCCATAAAAATAGCATTGTGTGAGAAACAGACAAAGCTTAAGGGGGAGGGTATTCAGTCTACATTAAGAAATGTGTAGTTAACAACCTTTTTCAAAATGTATCTTTCCAAAAAACTGTTCTTTGGAAAAAAGAATGACTAACAAGACTGAACAGACTAACGTAAACAGACATATATATATATTCTTTTTGTGTGTGTGTGTGTGTGTGAAGATAAACATTTTAATAACAGTTCCACTGTTTGTTTAATAATCAAATCTGATATTCTAAAATGAAAAAAGACTGTCAAAAGCACAACGTTTAACAGGTAACTAAAAGCCAAGTTAAAGAGACCACCTTCTGCAAACAACAGTCACATGCCATATGATGATCTGTTAAAAACTCTGCTCTAAATAAACAATTGGTGTCACTGCGATCCATCCCCTACTGTCCTAAAGCTGTATCTTATCAGAGGATCCGTACTAGCCACCTCCACCCTGGACTAAAGTCTCCAGAAGCAATAAAATATCTCTTCTCAGGACTAGGGCAAACAGATTCATACTTTCATTTTCTGAATGTTACTTACAGCAACAGAAGTAACTGCAATGCAACTACTATAATTGTTTTTAAGTTCATTAGACCAAGTTACAAAACTACTACTAAACATTTTCAATCCTAATAATTTAGACAGTAGAAGCAGTTAAAAGCTAACTGCCCTTACAGTGACTAAACATTTCATCCTTCCTGGATTAACAATGAATGACACGGTTTAATCAGCAGTCCAATTTGTAAATGTTTCCTCTTTATTAAAGGGACGGGTTTGTTTAAGAAGGATTTTTGGTGATTATCCATGTTTCTGTGAAAAAGAGGGAACGGTGTTCATCGACCTCTACTGAGCTTGAGGTCAGGCCAAAGTTGTACAACACATGCTCTCATCTGTATTTTTACACTTTACACATCTGATCAAAGCATATAGAGCCCTGCAAATTTAGGCCCAAGCCCGACCCTGGCCCGAGACGCTAGGGCCTGGGCCCGGCCCGTGTTCGACAGCTTATCAGAATTACCAGCCCGAGCCCGACCCAAGGCCGTCTTTTCCCCTTCTTCCAAAATGTCTAATAACTGCTGTTTCAGCTGTTAAAATAGTTCAGCTTTGAGTGTAATGGCAGAATGATTATATTTTGTTCCGTTTTTTATTAAGCTAATTTAGACATTTTTTCTTTTTTAAATATAAGTTTGTGTTTTTTTTAAAGTACCAAGCGGCAGACAGTGAGCTGATCATAAAGTATGACTGATCGATTTAGCCTTCTCAAAACATCATGACTTGCCTTTAAAAAAATCGATAGGCGTGCTAAAACAGTTTAAACATATAACAATGTTTAAACGTTAAACACTAAAAGAATAAATGTTCGACATGATGTTTTGTGAGAGTGATGCTATAAAGCGCGTTCTGCAGAACATAGAGGCACCCGCCAGCACTTGGATTTTGCACCCTTCGCCTTAATTTTCTCTGATAAAGGTAGGAGTAATACGTCACCCAGAACTGTAAAGGGTCTACTTTTATTTGTGTGCACTGACAGTAAACGTGATTTCATAAAACAAGCGCGTTATGCCTTCTCGTCTTGGAGCGTTTTACAAAAAAGAAGCAAAGCTGAGCGAAAAAGAAATGATAAATGTGTCTACAGAAAGCATTAAATTACCACTTAACGAAAACAAAACAAAACAAAAAAATCATTAAATTAAATAATTGGTAAAGATGACTTCTCTATAAAGGCACGTCTATGCGGGGATAGAGGATCAGGAATTCATCTGGGCGACACGTACTCAGAAAACACTTGTTCATGAGTAAATAATTCAAATGTCTTCCTATTGTTTACCCTCGACACATTCATGATAATTACTTTTGCTGGGGCATTGCGTCAAGATTATTGTGTGCATCTGAACGCAGAACTCTTCAGCTGCGCTGCGCTGACGGCTGCTCTCTCTCTGCGGCGGGACAATGCTTGTGAATAAAAATTTTTGCTGCGGAGCGCGATCTCATTTTCACCGGCACCGCGCTGCATTCTTTTAATCATTAATTGACGGATGTCTAAAATATAAAAATAAGGAGAAGCCTAAAACCATCCCGAGGCCTGACCCGCGTCTGAACTATGACGTCAAATTTGCCCCTAAGCCCGGCCCGAGGAGCGTAAAAAAGTCGGGCCCCATCGTGCCCGGGCCTAAATGCATATACCTGTTAACAGCTTTTTTTAAATAACTATTTTTAACTCTATTCAGCATATTAAGAATTAAATCTAAAACAACTCGATCAGTTGTGGTTTGAAATGACACTGTAATGTCAGTTAGAATGAAAAAGTTAACAGAATACACAGAATATGTTGGAGCATTACGAAGAGCATTTCATTTCTGACACTCTTACTATGTGCTTTGCTTTACTATCAATCCCACAATTCCCTGCTCACAAGTGTCACTTAGCTTCCATTAAGACACATACCATAATCATCAAATTACGCTCCGCTATTTTCAAACTGTTACCGGTTTAACTGGAGGTCAGCCCTCCAGTTGTGTTCCGTCTGTTTATTTGGGTCACTTCTGACTCCTCAAGCAGATCCATCTAGCAGATCCAACTCTATCCATCTACTGTACTTCAGTACTTGTAAAACAACACACCTCTACAGTAGGTGAAATCTCCACCTCCACTATAAGGCACTTTTGACAGCCAGAACATTTTGGTGACATAAGCAAAGTCTAAGGTATATGCTCAACCACACATGCACACATGTTTAAACAAGCAAAGGTAAGTCTGAAACTAAACCTTCCAACTAAAGTGGAGGTTGGAGAGAAAAGTTCTGAGAGAGTAATATCACTATCACTGATACTGAGTTGAGACTAATTTTTTTTAAAACCTGTCTGGGTCGGGACTGTTCTTCGGTAGATCTTGTCTCCATTTGTGAATTTGGTGACTGATTATGCTTTATCACCAGAGCTACGTGACTTTTTCTTTATTTGTAATTTTACACATCAACAGTTGCCTACATAATTGATAATCCTTTAACCTTTGAAGATTGTCTTCACTGAGTGGAGCATCAAATCTCTTTTTCCAACATTTTCCTCTGTGTCTGGCAGGTCTCTGAAGATTTCCCTGTAAAGATGAAGTCTGCTTGTAAACTAAAAGCGAAATTCCAGTGAAATCACCAATGGGTCAATAAAAAAAACCTTCCAGGCTGCAATGAGAGCTAAGAAAAATTTTATATTGTCTGAGGCCATAAACATTCATTCTGCACATGCCTGTCAGATTTGGCTTGCCCCTTGGTTCACAAGCCTCTGATTTCCTGTCCTTCTGTCCTGTCCTTTGTTTGCTTTCACAATAATCATTTGCCCACTATTTTAAGTAGCTCAAGTAGAGATTATATCAGGCATCTCAATCAAGTGTAACTGTGAATTGAAAAAGAATTAAACGCAAGCTAGCAGTAGAGCTGTGCAATGAATTGAATTTTAGTTTCAGTTTAGTTTTGATTTTCATAAAAACAATCAGTAACACTTTAGAATAGGTAACACTTGTTAACTATTAACTATAACTTGTCCCTCAATAAATTGTTAATTTACAGCTTATTGATAGTTTAGTGGTTAGTATAGTAGTTCTGTCAGGACCACTATCATCAATATAATTTATGATTAGCATACATTTTAGGTTGGGGGAATGGTTCTGTTCTGGGCAAACACTCCCATACCATCTCACAGTCAAGCATGAATAGGAAAAGGGAGAGCAGAACATCCCCCTAGGGTAACAGAACAGAACAAATGTCACTGATAAATGTAGCAGATACCATTAACGTTCTACGTGATTATTTACAATATGATTCAGTGGTCTAACTCGGTTATATATTCACTGCCAATTTCTGACAGGACAAGGGGAGGATCTGGGGATGAAGGTGGGTGATTAGTTCCCGAGTGAAGCAATGGCTGCTGAATAATGATCAAAGGGACCTCACCAAAACCTCACCATTTAGACTTGTTTCAGTCTGGATATTCTCAACCTCAGCCTAAGTTTTTTTCTCCGATCTTGCCTCTTCCATCTCAGCTAGATCAGCTCTCAGTTGCTTAAGACAGATGGCCCTCAAGATCGGACCCCTCAGATGAGATCATGGGCCATGGGGGCCAGCATTTGCGTTCATCTTAGCTGTCAGATCCTCAACCTCTTGTGTCTGTACATCTGCAGCAAAAGCCAGAGTGAGCCTCCCTATGAGCTTATAAGGTTAAAAAGTGCATGCAGGTGATATGATTCCGTTTAGCCTTTAGAGCATGCTCATGACCAAGACAATAAAGGTAAAACCTACAGTAATTACAATGAGCTACAAGTAACCAACCATACTGTGCTCATAACTACTGTGCTGCTGAAAGAGAGAAAATGAGCATGTTTCTGCTGTGCAAATTAAATAAGGAGGGAGGGAGGGGGGGTCTGCTTTCCTAATGAAGCCTAACTTGTTGTCAGAGAGAGGACAGATGAATATAATAAACATCTAGACCATAATGGAATAATATTAGGGCTGGGTAATTAATCGAAAAGTAATCGAAATCGACATTCAGAACCTATAATCGATCAAAAATTTACAGGTCGATTATTTCGATTACTTTCCCTTTAAAAGCACTACCACGTGTGGAGCCACGTGACCCGCTCCGTTACGTTACCCTGCGTTCACACCAGACGCGACTTGCGCAAATAAATCATGCTATTCACGCGTAGTTGGACGCTTGAACATTTTAAGTTTACTCGGTTCATTTGCGCGTGAAATTCTCTTAACTGCAAACATGAATTCACGTCAAGGGAGGGGCTTCTCCCAGGCACTCCCCGTCTCTGTACATCGCAAAGCATATGACTCCCTTGGCTACAGTGGAGCGAAGCGGGTTTAAACACCTCGACAGAAGATACTCTGTGCCGTCGCGATCACATCTTTCCTGCGCCGCCAGACATGTACAAGACATAACCTGAAAAGGTTAACATGCTCGTGTTTCTTAGTAAGAAGTAAGAAGAGTAAAATGCATGTTCATATAGTGACATGACAAGATCGCTAAGAATGTGAGTATATTTACTGTACAAGATTTTTCAGTGAACTATGAGGGCAAAAAAAAATCGATAAAATAATCGTTCATTAATCGTAATCGAGTTCAAATGTTCATCGCGATTTGATTTTAGGCCGAATCGCCCAGCCCTACGTCATAGTGACGCAGTTCAAAGCGTAAACTCCGCCCATAAAAAAAGTTTGGTCTTTATACTGTAAAATCGCGACGATATTTAATAACTGAACGTGGTTCATAAATATCGTTATCGCGAAAAAAATACGATTAATCGTGCAGCCCTACCTTATAGTAACGTAAACGGCATCTAAAAGGACTAGTTAAGAGCATAAGCCAAGATAGATTTTCGAACTTAACAATTTTAATTATAATTGAATTTATTTTAAGAAAGAACAGTTTGTTCATGTCAAAACCAAGGTACGTAGCAAACTATCATGTTTGTTGTGTACTATTACACCCCTAGCCAGGTAAAGAACATAATTTTTCTGCTGTAGCTCTCAAACATGATGGCGTTAAACAGGTCACATAAGGATTGGCCTCAGATTCGGCTAGCCATATTGCACTTATGTCACAACATCAAACTTAAACATAACTGTCTGGAATCACATGAAGTAACAGAACAACAGGCTAAATCCAAAAGAACTGTGGTAACTTCTCCAAAAATGTCCAACCGACACGCTACCGCAAAAGATAGAAATGACTGACTTAAAACCACTTTTTGTTGGTGAAAATACTAGAGGCCTAAGACTTTTGCATAGTACTGTAGATGCGAAAGAGATTACATTTTCTTTTCATTTTTCCAATTTAAGTCAATTTGGAGCTAGACAGCACCAGTCCCGGTTCACTTCTGTACACTGCCCTACAAATTCTTCTTTTACATTTCTGCTTTTGTATTTTTCAATAGAAATAGTCAAACCGGTTTGAAACTGCATTGTGGTGTAAAAACAATAACGCTTTTCAAACTCACTGTAGAACAGCCTGCGCTACAAACATGTCCACCTCTCCGTGAAATCCTCGAGCTGATGAGTACTCCACCAACATCTGTGCACAGCCCTCTCCATCAGATGAGTGTAGAAAATGATAGCGTGATTCACTGTAGTTTTGCTCTATATGCAAACAAATGGTGTGAGTTCCCAATTCTCAAAATAGCTGACTGTTAATGTTTATTGAAGGATTAATGCCATGTCTGTTGTACCTTTCCACAATGTGAGCGCCAGCAGCTGGTGTAGTTTGGGGTGGCCCAACTTCCCTGATCCTCCCGATGACCACTTAATCGCTCTGGATACAAACGCCACTCGCTCTGGAGAATTTGGGTCCATCAGGCTGAACAGTTTAGCCAAATGCTCTAGAACAAAAGCCAAGAATGTAAATACAAAATTAAAAGGTAATCATGTAATTGCTGTAGATATACTGTAAGTAGAAGAGAATGTGTAGGGTTGGGAAAGGTTTAATATTTGTTATACTCTTTATTATTCATATTGATGTTATGAAGTTAACCAATACTAAATGTGTTATGCAGATGTTAATGTGCTTCTCATTTGTGACCTTGGACCACAAAATTAGTCATAAGGAACAATTTCTCAAAATTTAAATGTATACATAATCTGAAAGCTGAATAAAGAAGGTTTCCGGTGATGTATGGTTTGTTAGGATTTGAGGGGGCAAAATGTAAATACTAAGAAAATGGCCTTTAAAGTTGTCCAAATTAAGTTCTTAGCAATGCATATTACTAATCAAAAATTACGTTTTTTTATATTTACAGTAGGAAGTTTACAAAACATGGAACAAGATCTTAATGATATTTAAAGCCCAAATAATGTAATTTTGACCCATACAGTGTATCTTTGGCAAGTGCAAAAACTATACCCCACAGCTTGTAACTGGTTTTGTAGTCCAGGGTCACATTTTGCCATTGAATTTTTTTATTGACATTCGTTAATTCAGTTTTGTTTTCCTTTTCAAGGCATGAGGAAAACCCTTTGTAGCAAAGTTTCAGTGTACAGTTGAGTTCAAAATAATAGCAGTGTTTTTTAAAATGTGAGTAAAGCTCAGAATTCTTATAATATTTTTATTTCCATTTATTGGGAACACTGCACATTATATTTTACTTCAAA
>JAUCMU010000021.1:2857720-2871452 GCA_032275025.1 Enteromius treurensis | reverse complement strand
ATGTGAAGCAGTTCTCAAAAACAGTGGTTATTCAACTAAATATTAGTTTAGTGATTCACAGGAAAGCTAAATCTTAAAGTTTTTTCAGTTTATGAAGTAAATATTTGAGTTTCTATTGAAAAAGGTAGACACTGCTATTTTTTTGAACAGCACAATATCATTTTTTCTGTCATTTTCTGTAAAGTGATTAAAATATTGATTGTTTTTCTTCATGTTTTGAAGTAAAATATAATGTGCAGTGTTCCCAATAAATGGAAATGAAATTATTTTAAGAATTCTGAGCTTTACTCGTGTTTTAAAAAAACACTGCTATTATTTTGAACACAACTGTATGTTCAAGCATGCGATTATGTGATAATAGTATGTCTTAATTAGTTATATTGAATTGGTGCTGCAATATATTATTGGCTACTAATATTTACACACTTGTTTTAGCTTTAAAAAACCCCATCAATAAACCTTCTAAATTTTGAAGATTTAGCTCTAACTACAGATGAAGTTAAATATAACCGCCCCTCTAACTGTTTGCAAAATTAATACTAATCACTAGCACAGCAACCTTCAGAATATAATGTTCAATACACTCACCTAGTGTCTCATCATCTACTTTGGCCCCAGATTTCTCCAGGGACTCTAGTACCAGCATGGACAGATCTGCAGCACTGTTTTGCTATTAAGAAAAACAAACATTAGTGCAGAAATCTTACAGAAAAAAACGTGGACTAATTGTGAACCAGTAACAACTGATCAGTTGAGAGAGGAACACATACCTGATTATAACTAAAGAAGAGCAACGCTCCATTGTACATCAACTCTCTGGCCTCTGCATGCTTCGCTTGTGACATGTACCTGCACCCAAAGCAACATTGTATTAACAATAGTGTTTCTGTGGCTGAGATAGAGTTTATACTGTCCATGTGGGAAAACCCCCTAACAATAATGAAATAACAGAAAATCGATTTTAATACCCATGTATCAAGCTCTATATTTGGTCCAATAAATATTGTGATGTAACAATCTGGTAAAATCCAAAAACATTTTCTTTGAAAAACATGAAAACGTGACATTGTAACTTTTCATATATTTGAAATATTTTGCTTTTCATTTAAAAAGTAGCATTTTGATAACAAACACCATGAATTTTCCAGGAGCTCCATCACACAACAGTTTACATCCTGAACTAACGTTAACCATGAAAGGGTACATTCAGAGTTTGACAGTCATGACGCTCCTTTCTGCATGTTCCTTCATGTAGATTGCACATTGTGACTTATCAAATATTAATAAGCAGTTAGCCTTTTTTCCCTCAATAAAGCATTATATCTGAACATGTGACTTTCTTTTATTAGTATTTTTCTATTATTATGATACTACATGTACAGTTGCATCACTCTGACGTTAACTTGCAATCCGATCTGGTGATGCTGCTCGTCTCCGCACAAGTAAAAGACGTTTGGCCATCAAATACAAACTAATGCTGCCTATATATGCCATCCTAAAAGCTGCCTTTATAGGTTGAACTCATGATGGCCCACTAGAAAGCCTATGACTGTGATGCTCAAAATGCTGCTCATTAAACAGCAGGTCAACAAAAGGAAGAATGAATGGGAGGTGTGGTTTTAAGAAATAATTAGTGTTGTGTCTTTATGCCATTTGTATGAATTCATCGGAAGATTTTAGAGAGATTTTAAACTTAAAAGGTGAAATTTCACAATTCTGAAGATTTACAAGCACTGTTGTTAAAATGCTTGAATTCTAAGAAATGGACGGATTCATTCAGACTCACTGCCGTATAGAAATACATAGTTTTTTTTTGGAGGGGGGGTATTATTATATTACAACTCAACTGAGAGATTACTTAACTGCTCCAATTGATAATCAACCTTGTTCTTCAGATTAGCATTTAGCTAACGTTACATAGCTCACGCTGATATTATAACATAAGCGACGTCGAGAACAGCCAATCAGAGATAAGATATGACTTCAGGGGCGGGTGAGGATGAGCGGTTGGCCAATCAGCGCACCCGAGTAACGTGCTCCGTTGACAACAAGAAAGATCTGGAAGCGACAGGGCCCCGGCCAGTCATAACTACTCCCAAAAAAAACGCTAAGGCTCACCTGAAGAATAATGTCCGGTACATCTGATGCGCTTCATAATAATCTCCTCTCTCCACACTAGCTCTCAGTTTGCCCTCCACTCGCTGTACTCCTCCGCGGTTCCTCGCGCTGGAGCTCTTCAGAGACTCCTGCTCCGACATGACTGCTCCGACCAACCAAACGCGATTTCTGAACCTTCACACTCTCCGTACATTGACCTATATGCCATCATCCACAGACGGGCAGCTAAATACTTACGTTACTAATATTTATTCTCTCGTTTTAATTATCACACACATGTAAATGCAACTTTAGACACGATGGAGAGAAACACATAAATAGAAAAGTGGTCAATTATGGCTGAAATGTAGCGTTTTATTTTAATGATCTATGAGGCGGTTCATCAATGAATCAAAAATAAACAAGAACCACCATTGCTGGAGAAATACAATATAAAAATAGTTAAAGGAACTCTCAATGAACCCAGCAAATTTTTCATTCTTGAGGTATTAGAGTATGTAAACAAGACCAGTGCAATAGTTTAAATATAGAACAGACTTTATTATTTTAATTTTGACATTCATGGTACATGTAAAATAGAGATTCTGTGGGTAAAATTACAAATGTTTCAACTGTATTAAAAGAGCTAACCTAATTAACAGAACATTATGTTTCTTTAAAAAAATAGGCAGTGAACCTTTATTCTGAAAGTTACTAAATTGTAAACCTATTGATGAAGCATTGAACTAAACTCATTATTACAGTGCATCTTAATCCAAGGAAATGAATTCTTCCCCCAAAGTTCATAAATATTAACAACCATCATATGTTTTTAGAGGTCATACTGTCATCACTTACTGTAGTAAAAGAAAATGATACGATACATTTCTGTAAACATAGTTTTTTTTTAACAGACCAATTTACAACAGCACTGGTCTTTCATCCCATTTTGAATTCTAGAAAAGTGATGACAATTCAGAGCAGGTTTGCTGAAGAATTCTTTGGAAAAGTGGGTCAAGTAAGAATACAATACAAAAAGCAACAACTGTGCAACATCAAGCCTTCTTCATACTGGTACTTGGTTCTGTCTGGGTGGGATTGCTCTGGGAACTCCTGGCCCTTGTCTGTGAGTTTGAGAAGAAGATCAGTTGAGTTATGATAAGTTTTACAGCAGTCAATGAACAAAGAGAAAGGGGTAAATACACATGAACTACAGTTTTCAACAGTTTCTGAGGTAAATGGTGTTTGCCAGCACAAAGGTGCAGCGATGTGGTTGCTAAGGAGTGTAGTTTGAAATGTCATTTATGTTGGCATTTGGCATTGTCTGTTCTTGTCAAAGCTGATTATAATGTCTGTTTAACCATTTGCAATGTTTGATATTCTCTGCAGTGCTCTATATTTAGATTCTGTATATATAAATTATATTAAGATTGGTCAGATATGAAGTTTAGTTCGAACTGGTAACCAATTTAAATGGGTTAGATACACATTGTGGTCTGCGCATAACTGTGTCTCTAAGCTGCAGCGATTCAAAGGACATTAAAGCAAAACTAGTTTTCAATGGAAATCAGAAATCTTTACTGTTCTCTAAAAGAAGCATTGCAATATAGACTCATTCTATAATTGCAGGTACATTTGGTATATCCGCCTGTGACCGTCAACTCTGTTACCTAGGAGACAATAGTGTAACAGAATTGACATTTTTATTAAAACGTTTTCCAAAAATTCCACTTGCTGGCATAAATGCTAAGAAAACATGACACTTATGAAAACATGATTAAAATACCTTTAAATAACCCAATATGAGATCAGTAATAAATACGGTTTTCCTTTTTATACTGTGGTAACAGAGTTGATGTTTTAAAAATAGCTCTTGGTGTTTTCTCAGAGAGGGCACAGATACTTCAGTTCTTCAGATCTTATCAGTGAGTGAAAGTGACATTGTTTCCTGTAACTTCCACAATTCTCAGAGAAAATTCCACCAATTATAAAAATAAATAAATAATAATATGGTGTGGTAACAGGAGTTGACGAGATTTGGGAACACACTTTTTTCTAAGAAAAAAATTAATTTAAAACAATTTAATGTTGTAGAATTAAGTAACTAACTATTTAGGGCTTTAATAAATAAAATGAATAAACTATTGTATGAATAAAGTACTTTAAGAAATCATGATTTTTGGCTATTTAAGACACTAAAATAAATTATTATATTGTTATGGACTGCACATCTTGTAATTCATAAAAAACATTAATAAATAAATTAAAATAACAAAAATATAACCTTTGAAAAAAAAAAAAAGAAAAAAAAGTAGAAAACTGTTTTTGTGGGGACACCAAATGTACCCGCAATTATAAAATCCCTTAGCAATGATCAATTATAGAATACTTATACAAGTGACCAATTCAGGTTTATAATCTAGACATGATCTAATAATCTAGAGAGCATAAATAGACAGAAAATCTGATGAGAAACTGAAGTGCTGAACTGATGTCATCAAAACTTTTGATCCAATATTGGTGAAAAAGACTGATCTTCTAAATGCAATTTTTACAATTGTTTTGGGAACACTAGCTTAAACTTCAGTTTTACTTTAATTGGAAATTTAATGTTTAAGGTCCGTTGCTTGCCTGGGCTAACAACACCAATAAATCAATTGAAAGCACAGAAAACAGAGGTTGGGTTTGATATTTGTAGTGCTATTACCTTGGTTGTGTTACTGAGGTATCCACTGTATGTGCTGGTCTAGGTGGCTGTGAGAAACAAATGAAATTAGCAAAGTTACTATAAACATGATCAGCAGAAGTTGACATACTAAACGAAGGTTCAGGGTGGTTATTAGAATAACTTCAGTGTGTTGCCGGGACATACAGTAGTAGAATTGTGAAAATAAAGGCAAGGTATTATGAATTTGTCTAATCTCTGGCACATGTCTATTTTATCAGCACACTCAAAGAATAGAAACATAATAGACGAAAAATAGGGTTATCATCATTAACTAAAACAACATGCACGTTGTGTTGTTACATGAAATTAAATAAACTAGTTCCCAACACAACATTTTTTCATTTTCACTTAAAATTCAAATATTAAAATAAACTAAAACTACATACATAAAATATATTATCAATGTTGTATAGAAAAATAATTCAACTAAAAATTAGTATATAAAAAACCCCAATTCAAAACATTAACAAAAGCTACATTAGAATATCAAAGATAGTAAAATAACATTGGTTTGAACCTCTGTCCTTGACTGCGGGGTGGACGCTCTTGTTGTATTGCTGTTTGTTTGCGCATTTGATTGCACACTCGATGGGCCATTTGTTGCATTAGCTGACCTGTCATAAAATATTAAACAAAATGTTCATGTCAGAAGATTTGGTGACAGTTCAAACATTTTGTGGTTTGTTGACATAAACATCAAGGTGAATTGTGTTGCATATTTCAAACCTGTACCTTCTTCACATGCCACTTACAATTCAATTTAACCAGGAACTCGTGCTACAGTATGTGTTACAGTACAGTATTGAGAAAATATCAATGCGTATTTTTGTAGACCTCACAATAGCACACATTTTTTAACTTGCTGGCTAAAAAATATATTACTAACTTTTCATCCACTAAAACTGCAGTGAAATGGAAAGAGTCAGTTAAATACACAAATAAACATTTAGAAAATGTAATTTCTTCTGGATTCCTAATGAAATGTGAGAAATCAGAATACTATTGTGAACAGAATTTATGTGACTCATTACTCTGGAATATTCTGTTTAATATCAGATATTGATACGCGTTACACATGAAAGAAACAATGTTAAACACATAAACACATAAGTTCCAAGGCTGAAACGTCATGAAAAGAAACAGCATAATACTTAATTGACCTTTTGCTTTTGGAAGGACGGCTCTTTGTACAGTTGCTGAAACTCTCTCTTTTGAACACGTAGAGCAAAATGATTATTATGACCACCAAAACTGGCACCACCAGAAGAAAGAAGATCAAGAGTCCATCTCTTAGGGAGTAATCTATGAGAAAAGAATTTCAAAGGGATTATATAACCATAAAAAACATGTTGGTGTGTGTTTTGTTAATCTGAGACTTGAGTGTGCTTCTACCGATCTGTGCAGGGCCACTGTTGATACTTCCTCCTCTGCCTGATCTGTCACAGTTGGGTGGAGCCCAGCCGTTATTACAATGACAGTTGAAATGATCATTACACACCTATGAGAAAACCACACCATTGAAAACCAATAAGGGTTGATGAACTCATTATTAAGTGAAAAGTGGTTTCTACATGGGGCTGAAATGTAATTGGGACTAAAAAGTAATAAGGATAGAGCTGTACCGATGAATCATTCACATTAACACCAGAAACATGGATTTAGTAACTTACTCCATTACTGCTGCAGTTTCTCTGGGAGTCACATCTCTGACTCTGATCCAGAACGGATGAATTCAAACATTTAAAGTCCAAACACGCCTGAGAGAGAGAGAAATACAGAACTAAGCTGTTTGTTTAAAGGTCACAGATTATAATAAAATGAGAAGATCAAACTTTAAAATGGCATGATCACTGTTGGTTCAAGAGTTCAAAAATAAATAAATAAAATAAAAATAAAAACGCAAACATGTACTGTAATCATTCAAACTAATTAACTCTCTTTTAAGGAATTTTTTAAGAAATGTACTTTTATATGTTGCTTGAACTGAAAAGTGTGCTGGTGGCCACCCTATTATGATAAAAATCCACCCCGTTTCTCGTTTTTCTTTTTTTTTTTTATACTGATGAATGATAACCTCTTCCTAAAATTAAGTGGATCTCAGGTTCTTGGTGGTGTGATGTCAAACAGGCCCAGGCTGCTACCACAATTATTGATTGACAGTGATATGTTGTTTTCTCCACTCTAACCTTTCCAGGAGCGCAGACTGAGCCAGTTTTGACATAGGCTGGATCAGGCACATCCGGACCCATGCCGAAGTCAGCATTCATGCAGGTGATTGAGTTCCCCTCTATTTTTACTACGCTCACTGTCGCTCCAGCTGGTGGGTGGTTGCTGTCGAATACACACTGGACCTTCCCACACATTGCATTTCTGTAAATACAGAAAGTGTAAATCCACTTAGCTCTTTAGTTCAACAAAAAAACAAAGCAACATGTAGAACACAGCTGAGACAAGAAGCCATGTTTTCCCAAATTTAACATTTGGCGCCAACAGACTTATGAGCAGCACACTGTCCTATTCTAATAATAATAATAATAATAATAATAATAAAAATGTATAACAAATGTTATGTATAACAAAATATACATAATACAGAGAGTCTATTTACACTAAGTGCAAAAAGTCCACTTTGTTGGCAGAGGCTATTTACACTTACTCCGCCTACTAACATGTGTTTGAGCAAGTGAAAATTAAAAAAAGATGATCATCAATTGTCAGCTCCAGTGGTAACGCATGTGTCATACTCTTTTAGACAGGATTTCGAATCACATTAGAAAAGCATTAATTTTTAATAAAAATAAAGTATCAGTTAGGGATAGGGTAGGTGCAGAGAGGGCTTTATTGTCCCAATAAAGTAGCATCCATTTAATAATTTAATTTAATTTACAGTTATTGCATTCTGTTTTATAATGTTTTACAATACTGAGGTGCAGAGAATTGCCACTACATGCAATAAGTAGCATAAATAGCAGAAAATCTGGCTATTTTAACAGTGTAAATAGAATCTATAGCTATTTGCACTTAGTGAAAATAACAGTTTTTTTGTGATCTGGTATTTACACTTAGAGGATAACTGTTCTCACAGTTCCCAAAATTTCTAATCTATTGCTATTTGGATAGCAGTGGCTATTTGTACTGTTTAAATAGAGATAGGGGCTATTTACACTTAGTGTCTATTGCCATTTACACAGCAACAATATACTAACATACATAATGTTATATATACTAGGAAGACATTGTTTCATCACAGAAGCTGTTTTAGTCTATGGTCAATAAAATGTTGATATACAGTGTGTAATGTAAAGTAAAATTTGAAATTCTAAATATTTAAAAATGTGTGCATATTCATTGTGCAAATTTTCCCATTTATGGCACATTACTGATAAAATGCAACAAGTTGTTGAATAATTTAATTGAACTAAAATCTCAACCCCTTTTTCCTGTATTTTTCTCAGTTGGTTTGTAATAGTTAGCATTAAATCAACTGCCCAACTGACAGTTCCTTGTTTTTTTTTGACTGATGAAAAAGAAACATGGTACTCACTGCACTTCACAAGGTTTCGCACTAGACCCAGAGTATCCACAGTTCCCAAATGTATCGCCACGAATATTAACATAACTAAAGCACTTATCGTCTGCTTTCGTTGCCACTGAATAGACAGAGATAAAAATAGAAAAAAATTAAAAATAACACATGTATTCAACCATACAATACAAGCTTTGTATAATATTTTAAACCACAGTACGTCATTTGAAGGTTGACCGCTTTCTAACAGAGGGAAAACTGACATATGATCCCAGTATAAAGAGATAAAAATGAGAAGTACCGGAGCCAAAAAGCTGTTTGCACTGGTAGTCAAATGTCTGGCAACGGCCCTCAAAGCAGAAGGCTGCATTATTTGCACACGGGAGGCCGTCCATCATGTAGAAATCTGCCGGACAGAACGGAGATGCTCCACCGCAGTACTCTGGTAAATCACATTGGTCGATGGACGGTCTGCAGGGTGTGCCGGCCACATTGATCTGCTCACAAGAAACCCAATCTTGTATCACTTTTTTAAAGAATAAATCTCAGAGTTTTGTTCATCCAAAATAAATGTTTTTCTTTACATAATATATGTGTGTGTGTAATGTGATTTATTATGTATATATATATATATATATATATAATATAAAATATAAGATAGTATAGATAGAGTTGTTAAATTAGCTAATTTTCTAAAGAAGTGGTGTGTTCCTTTAAAGCTTGGCTTAGTCTATAGTAATTAATATTTTAAATGACATAAAATGGTAGAATACTAGATGTAGAATTGTATATTCTCATTAAAATAGCTAGATCAATGTGTATGTGTGTGATGAGGAGTCTGACCTGACAGTTTTCACAGCAGCTTCCTGCGGCGCAGGCCGAGCCCTTGGTGAGGGTGCATGTAGCAGCATCACAGCACTTATTATTGCACTCCTGCAGCACAGCATTCAGTACAACAATAATTTTAAAATAGCTCTGGGCTACAATACGGCACATTTTATTTTTTTAGATTTAACGGTGTCTTTGTCTTTCCTTCAGGTTTAAAAAGATTACAGAACATTCTAAAGTTAAACAAACAGGGCAACTAGTTTTGTCAGATCAACAAAACAGCACACTTAACTTGTGTATTTCCTGCAGGATCATTACACAACTTTATGAACTCATACTTGGAAAAAATAAATAAAGATTGGGAATATGACTGATTGCAATTCCAAGTAAAAAATAGAGTTTTTACAATTGGAGAAATACTTCTATTAAGACTGAAGCTTTGACTGTGTACTGGCAAACAAGAAACTAAAAATGTTTGAATTTTGAAAGATACCTGTGGTGTGCCACAGTCACACTCCTCTGCACTCTCTAGAATGCCATTCCCACACCTGGCCACCGAGATGATGTTGTCTTGGGATGGTGGGTTCCTCAAACATGCTCCTCCACCTTTCTGAATCAACCTCTCAAAGTATTTCTCACTGCAGTCACTGAATGAAGTCGCCCCTCTGCGTTCACACCCAAACACAAAATCACACACATTAAGGACAGCAGAAAGGTTTTTATACAAGCCTCCTGTTTTCTCTAATTTAGGTCAACATGAAATGCTCTACACCTATTTTACTTTCATTTCACTTTCATAATCATATGCATTTCTGAGTCCAACAGGATATATTACTTGGTGTAAAGCTGCTTTGCAATGATATGTATCATGAAAAGCGGTATACAAATAAATTTGAATTGAATTGAATTGAATATTCAACCAAACAAAATAAAGAGGCCAGCTGGAAAGGATTGTTGTTTAAAAAACAAAGAGTCGGCTCACATTCACCTAAACGAGTCGTCAGCAATTTGAATCTTTTTCTGTTACGGATCCTCGTCACTAAGTAACATATTTGCATAATGTCCTCCCACGTTCTACGGCGCGAACAACTTGCCCGCCCACAAACAGTACAATTTCCACGTAGATTACATCATGTAAAGAAGACGCTGTATCCTGGAAGATTAAAATGGTTTTATATGCCCTTCTGAACGATGAATCTACAAAGAATAAGGGGTGAACGTTCATTTTTTCAACAACACCTCAGCAGTACAATCTCTTGTTGCGTTCACGTCATTTTACTGATGACTGCTTTTCCAATCTTAGAGTACAACACGATATTCACCAAATGCTTGCTCTTAAAAGATGATGTTGTGAGGTGTGCCTGATTCGCTTACAAAAGCACTTTAGTAGTCTGTGTTAGCTACAGTAGTTGCCGTATTCTCTCAGAAAGCACCTCTAGTGATGTCAGTGATATGCCAATCATAAAGGACTGCGCCATCTGACCAATCACAGCAGTGAGGGCTCACGGAGAGGCGGGGTTTAGACAGATTCTTTGAACTGCTTCACACGAGTCGTTTACGAATCATTTAGAAAATTAAATCTATTTTTTGAGAAAACTAAAGTGTTTTTTGACCTTGCATACATGTAAACCTGTTTTAAGAGACACTCCTTTCTCCTTTTTAAGAGAAAAAAATATTAGCAACCTTTAAAATGGCATAATAGGGGCACTTTAAACGTTACTTTTATTCAACCAGCAGGTTTTTTGACACAGGCGTCTCCCAGAAGATCATTTACAAGAGGCATCATTGTGGAAAATTATAACTCATCTTTTATTCACATTTGAAAAAACAAAAACAGGCATGTCCAAAATTATTCACACCCTTCTCAATAATCAATAGAAAAGCCTTTATTGGCTATTACAGCAATCAAACGCTTCCTATAATTGGTTGGGCCACTGCAAAACGTTAATGTTTTTGTCTGCCAACCATTTCTTCACTTTTGCTGTGTGCTTTGGGTCGTTGTTTGGGTCCCACCTGTAAGTCGCTTTGGATAAAAGCGTCTGCTAAATGAATAAATGTAAATGTTGCCATGCTGAAATGTCCACTAGTGCCCAAGGCCAAGTTTCTCTGCAGTTTCACTGCCTGATGTTGTTGTTGAGAATTTTGATGTATTGCTCCTTTTTCATGGTGCTGTTTACTGCGATTAGGTTCCCTGGTCCACCGGCTGAAAAAAATAAAAAATAAAAATCATCCCCACCACCACGTTTGAGAGTGGGGATGGTGTTCTTAGGGTTGAAAGCTTCTCGTTTGTTTACGTCAAATGAAGGCTACATCATTGTGGCCAAACAATTACATTTTTCTCTTATCAGACCATAAAACAGAAGACCAGGAGTCGTCATGGTATAGATTTGCAAAGGCCAAGTGGGCTTTTGCGTGCCTTATCTGGAGAAGTGGTGTCCTCCTTGGTCTGTGTCCGTGGAACCCAGCGGTGTGCAGTGTCTGTTGGACTGTCTGCCTTAAGATGTTGCCACCAGCAGAGCCCAGATTCATCGGGATGGCCTTGGATTCTTTTTTACCTTTCTCACCATCCTCCTGGCCAGCACAGGTGTCACTTTTGGCCTCCGACCACGTCCTCTGAGATTTTTCCCAGTGTGGAACGTCTTGTATTTTTTAATAATACCTTGCACTGTAGCCACTGGAACTTTAAAACATTTTGATATAGTCTTATAACCCTTTTCTGACTTGTGAGCAGCCGCGGGTCCTCTGTCTTAGCCATGACTGTCCACAAAGCAACAGCAGAGACCTTCTGTTTTCCACCTGTTGAGTTGATGAAAACAGCTGTTCTCCATGAATCAGGATTATTAGGATGCTTTAGAACAGCTTGGACTATTTGGAATGGTATAGAACTTTGGATTTTCCCATAGACTGAATTTGCAAAAGATATGCATAATTTTGGACATGCCACTTTTTTGTTCAAATGTAAATAAAAGATGTAATAAGTAATATTTTTTTCCACAATGGTGCCTCTTGTACATCATCATATTATTTTCTGGGGATGCCGGTGTCATTTCTAATGAAGAAAAAAAATTGCTTGTTGAATAAAAGTAACTTTACGTCAGAATTTTCCAGAGGTATGAATAATTTCAGGCTTGACTGTACACACACAACCAAAATATTTCACTTTTCTATTAAGTATTAAATTAAATTAACTTATTAAAATAATTCGGTCATTACTTAATTGTAACCTGTATGTCTTTTCTTTTATGTTCCACCAAATAATAATAATAAAAACAAAAACATACATGTTTGGGACAACGTGAGGATGAGCAAATAATGAGAGAACTTTGAAATTGTTTTCAAACATTTAAACTAGCTGCATTCATGTAGAATATTAGGAAACGACAGCAGCCACTGACCCTGCAGAGGGTGCCATGATGCAGCTACAGTTACAGTCAGCGGTGTCATGACTCATGCCCAAGTTATGGCCCAGCTCGTGAGCAATCACTGTAGAGAACGCCTGCAGATTGTTGCTGCTAAACTGTGATAATATAATAGTGAAAATCAGAAAATAACATAACATTAGAGTTAATTTCTTGTATCTGTTACATGCATCTAAGTGTATCTGCAGCAGGGATGCGGCAGCACAGCATAGAAAGAAACAAATACAGACGTTATTTGGTTACATTTTAACACAATTAATTGTTGCTTGTTCTCCTTCTGGGTAGCCAGTTCACAAGCACACCTTTCCATCAATAAATCATGCTGGTTTTAGATTACTGCTTTCTGAAAACAATCAGCACTGAAGGCTTCTGAATACTTAAGAGAATTCAAATATAGTCAAGTTTTATTAGTATCATAGTCAAAATAAATAGTGCAGTAAAATTATCTAACCACATTGATTCCTCCGCCGCTGTTTGCAGAGCACACAGACCCTACGAAGGCCATGCCGAGCACACCGCCAGTGTACGGTCCAGTACGGCCACTTTAAGAAACAGACACACAGATCACATTACTTACAATATACACAGGTCTGATGTCAGTGACATCTGGTGTCATCTCTAAGGACCAAGACAAAATTAAAATGGTAAAGACTACATTCTATGCCATTTGGAGAATTCAGAAAATTAGGATTTTTGCTAAAGGCCAGTTACATCAAGAAAACAGGATTTAACTACATAAAAAAATTAAATTAAACAATTCTAGTCCGAAAAGAACAGCACCAGTGTTGTCTATTTCCTCTTCCCTGATCATTCTCACCCTGGCTTCATCCAAATTCATATACTCTCTGAATAAGGACTTCTTTTGCATTACTGAAGTACTTGCTTTGTAATGCAAGTTATACAAGTAAGTTATTATAGTATGAATGTAATCCAGATTAACAACACTCATCATGTTGTCATGCATCAGTTGGGTTGCTACACTGCCATTAAAAAATGTTCACAGAAAAACATTGTTCACTGACGAGCTGCGCAAAACCATGTTGATTATCAGCCTGGATTTGCGCAGCTCATCAGTGAACAACGGCTGTGTGTAGTATATACGGCTCAATGTGAAATCACGCACCTGATGGCATT
>JAUCMU010000021.1:2836959-2857620 GCA_032275025.1 Enteromius treurensis | reverse complement strand
TTTGCGCAGCTCATCAGTGAACAACGGCTGTGTGTAGTATATACGGCTCAATGTGAAATCACGCACCTGATGGCATTTAGTGCTTATTACAAGACCGCGTTTAGTGACAAAACTCGCAAACAGATCGCCCGATCGTGATCAGAGCATCCCTACAAATGAGGATATTGGTACAGGCCCTATGCAGATATGCCCTCTGCTCTAAAACAGTAAATGAAAACAGTAATATTCATAAAAGTTGTTGAGAAGTACCTGATAATTTAATTTTCTTTTTTAAATGGCAGTGTAGCAGCCCAACTGACGCATGACAACATGATGAATGTTGAAAATCTGGAATAAATTCATACTACACACATTCATACTATAATAGGACCTACTTGTATAACTTGCATTACAAAGTAAGTACTTTAGTAATGCAAAAGAAGTCCTTATTCAGAGAGTAAACGATTTTGGAGGAAGCCAGGGTGAGAATGATCAGGGAAGAGGAAATAGGAAATAGACAACACTGGTGCTGTTCTTTTCAGAGCTGTCCTGTTTTCTTGATGCAACTGGCCTTCAGCAAAAATCCTATCTTATCAAAGACAATCTTCGTCAATTGTCTGCTTGCATGTATTTTTTTGTATTTAGCCCAAGTGTTGAAGTGAATGTAAGGTCTGGAAGGGTGTGTACAATTTTTTTAAATTACCCAATGGGGTCCATTTGCAAGTTCATCCAGATTTTTATTTAAAAATATTTTGATTCATTATTTTGCACAAATACGTTTCTGGTGCATATTAAGTAAAACATAAGCAGTTGCAACACTTTTCGTT
Source organism: Enteromius treurensis (assembly GCA_032275025.1). Lineage (NCBI taxonomy): Eukaryota > Metazoa > Chordata > Actinopteri > Cypriniformes > Cyprinidae > Enteromius > Enteromius treurensis. The sequence goes on along the minus strand of JAUCMU010000021.1, from coordinate 2,856,814 downwards.
TAACTTCCAAATGATATGTAATGTAATATTTAATTAACTTCACTTAAACCAAAAGGATTTCTGGAGGTTTTGAGGAACCGAGTTCCTCTTTTGTATTACTGCAAATTGGTTTAGTAAAAACAATCAGGGAACAAGAACTAGACAACACTACAAATTAAAAAAAATAAAAGTGTAGATGGGATTGAAAGATGCTCTAAATTCGTGACATAATAGCACACAGTAAACGGGCTACTGCAATGACATTTAAATCAACTTTGCCATCTAAAAGGAAAACGGCTAGTAAATCTGTATGCATTTTTTGAGTTACTGTGTGCATTTTCAGCTGAACGTAGTTGATGACATTTATTACTTTCTGTGGCCACATGACCACACTGGGCCAAACAAACAAAGGTGTGAGTTTGGAGTGCGATTTCCTTTTATTTGGCTAATGGCAGATCTACAGGAAACAATCATTGCTCAAGAGCGAAAAAATATTTTAATGAACTATTTATTGGAAAACCAAAGCTGGTGGAGTACTTACACAATAAGTTGTGCCACGTCATGCCTAAGTTGAGGTAAGAGTTCCGTCTTTCTCCACTGCACAAACCTGCCCAACACTTCCCCAGGATTACCATCTACGTTGAAGGGGTTCTCATTTTCAAAAATTTTCAAACCAATCAGTGCTATCCGGATATTCAGCCGTTTGTAGTACTGAGGTGAACACAAAAATAGCCACAAATACTTCATTACATCGGTCTATAAGCATCAGTAATGATAAGAACTGCCCTGGTATGCAATACAACAGTCTGAGCGCATTATTGACCGAGTTTAGGCTTCTTCTAAAAATAATCTTATCTGTCGCTACAAGTCTTACCGTATCCAGCAAGTTGGCCAACTGGACCACCTCATTAAGCACGGCAGTTTTATCACCGTTCTTGATGAGAAACTGAGAACAGATAAACACACCTGTCAGGACAGATGATTCCAAAAACACACACTTTCTTAAGGCTAAAACTCACCCTTTGTTTATCCACTACTAATGCCAACTCCACATACTTGGTCTGAGGTAGGTTTCGTTTTTTCTGCACATTCAGTAGATTAAATGAAATGTCAAATGAGTTTGTGCCAAATAAGAATATTTATATGACAACAAGACATATTTTCCAACCCGTATAAACAAGGAAATGTCATCGTAATGGGAGTGGTCCTCGCTGTAAGACGTTTCATTGGCCAGTCCACATACAAATGGTTCTGACTGACTGTCCTTCAATAGAAAGAGGATGTGTTCATTGGCTTTAGAGTGCATGATGGGTTCCAGCCCATAGCTATTATAGCCGATAAGAATAATCCCTCTGTTAAAAAAAAAAAAAAAACACAATGTTTAAAAGGTAATGTTTAACCTAAAGGCCCTCAATAAACTTTGAAAGCTAACAACACTGTAACAGGTTGATAGTACTTTTGCAACTCTTATGAGAAGTGCTCCATTTAACAGAGTGTCTATTTAGACTAGGGGTGCCCAACCCTGCTCCTGGCCATCGACTGTCCTGCAAAGTTTAGCTCCAACTCTAATCAAACACACCTGAAGCAACCAATTACATTTTTTAGGATCGCTTGAAAATTGAAGGCATGCGTGTTCGATAAGAGTTGGAGCTAAACCAAATAATTATAATCTTGTTTCCAAAGACACTAGCTCTGTCAATCACTGTCTTATTAGGGAAGACAAACTTCTATTTTTACTTACTTTAAACAGTAAATATCTTTATTTACACTTTTTTCACACTATTCACATTTATTCAACAAACAGCCTTTCTGTCCATATTTCATGCTTTACAAATCCTCTATATCCTCCATTACAATAAGTACATCCAGTAATTATGTAGCATATAAAACATACTGTAAATAATTGCAACGGTTTTTCAAACGGCGATGATCAAAAGCTACAATTTTCTGACTAGTTTACACACTGTTGAAGTACACTTTTGTCAGCTATTTGTTTAGATTGGTTAATAGCATTTTTATACATACGCACAAAAACAACTTTGTTTTAATAGGTCGGATGATCATATTAAAAATGATTTAAAATAGAAAAATGTCAAGTTTATTTCAAAATTAAAAGGAGAAAACAAAAAACAGCATCAATATTTAATAGAGGTGCAAAACAATTTTCTAACTTTATAACTAATTTCTAGAAAGAGATGTTGTTTGCACAGCAAGATATTGCCTAGTGTTCAATTTTAAGAAAAGCTTAGATTTTAGGTTGTACACAAAAATCAACTGTTTCTTTGTAGAGGCAGATTGTTAGATGTATTAAAAAAAGACCAATGCTTTCAGTATGCAAATAGATTTAATATGCAGGCATACGTGTTTCATTACAATGTTTGTCTGTTTGAAAGACAGTCATGTTCATTTCTAGCTTGAGCTATTAATTAGTCAGACCAATGTCAGACAAAGTGAGTGTTTTTGATATTGTGAGTTGCCTATGTAAGCAAAGTAATAACTTTCAATAGTTCAGCTTAAAAAGAAATTTTAGGCACCCAACTAACAAGAAAGACTGCATTTTAAACAGTGAAAGTGTAAGTAACATGCATACCTGAGACCATCACAGGTGCTAAGAGCTACGAGAGAGTCTTCATAACCCTCCACATGTCCTTGATAATGACAAAGCTCCTGGAACGTAACCACTAGCATGAGTACAGCTAGTTTTTCAATACTATGTCAAGGTTAATGTTTTGTTTAATGGCTTTCATAGTCACATGACTAATTGCTCTTAAGGCTGAATGACCAATGTCCACTGACTGTAATGTATTTTTAACATACAATTTCCTCATTCTTATAAACAAAAGATGGTGAAACAAAAACAATTCTCACTGGTTTTTCTGTGTATGCTTTCTCTTCCTCCTGTACATCCTGAGACAACACAACAAAGTCCTTTGATAAAAAGTGTCTGCGAGGATAGATCAAATTACAATTTGAATCATTAATTAAACAACACAGAACATTTCAGTCAAACTGCTTCTAAAGTTCTTACGTGTTCTTCGTCAGATGCAGTATACGTTCATGACCATCAATCCTGACAGAGTATGAAATGCTATCAGCATGTCTGTCCTGAAATCATACACATTATTTTCAAATATCCCGGAAACAACAAGTTAACTTACTTCCAGACATTGTTAATAATGTTTTATACCTGTGTATATGTGTGTGAAGGGTCTGCATGCCTCTTCCAGCGCTCATGAAGAAGCTGAAGTTTGACCACATCATATTTCTTCGCATATGAAGTCTGGTCTGTGCTCTGGACTACAAAAACCATTTACCACAAGAAGCAAACTCATTTTAACTGAAAGATTTCTGAATGACTATGGAGGAGTAGCCTATGATCATCTGCAGAAGCAAGTTTTGTTCAAATGATGTATATTGATTTTACATACCCATCTTCTATATATAGATTAACAGATATGTGTATAAATATACTCGTTTAGCAAGCTTTATCGACGTTTACACAGCCTTTAACCGGTACGTTAACTTATAACGTTAACTTACCGTTTTTGTTATTTTAACTAAGTTACTGGGCTGTATTGTTTTGGTAACCCCGCAAACCTGTAATGATTAAATTGTAATCTAATTTAACCAAGTTAGATTAAGTTTAAAGCTATACTTTGTAAATAAGTTATTTTCCCAGTATGACTGCTATAGACTTCTACAGTTTGTTGACGGTGAAACACGACGATTCTTTGTGTGTTTTCCGCCATTGTTTGTGAATGAAGTCTTAAGTATACCAACATCACACATAAATGTGTGAAATAAGTGAATGTGTCTTACCTGAGCAAACCACGACGTTTGTTATAATGAGAATATAGAAGTATAAGTGTCGCGTCATGATGTTTCTCAGGACTGGCGCTGGATCTCAGGTGAGCGCGAGCAAGAGGCGTGCACGAGCAGTCAGACAGGTGGAATGGCATTCTCATATTTGTCTCTCTGGTCCGCATGACTCTGAATTCAGTGTGAGCTATTTATAGATTTTTGGATTTATAGATAAAGAGGGCGTATAGATAAGCATATTGGCTGATTTATTCCGTACGCAATTCGTAAATTTGTATTAAATAAAATTAAGTATGAAGATTATGAATATTGAATTGAAATCAGAAAGTTGAAATCAAACTATGAAACTATTATAGGCCTAATACGCAAAGCTAAATAATGAATGAAAATTACCTTGACCTTAAAAGGTAGCCTTTATATTCGCTACTGAAACCTTTACGTTTTTCGTCATCTTTTATTTATTTATTTATTTTTTTTATAAAACATCCAATCTTATAGAAAAAAAAGAACACATACGTTCATAAAATGTAACTATTTATGATTGTAAAATGATTTTATGATTATGATTTATTTATTTATGTTTTTACTTATTTAATTATTTAATTATCTTGTATGTGTGCCTACATGTTCTTGTGCGTGTTTATAATGTTTATTTGTATCTTTCTAAGAAAAAAAAGTATTGGATATAAGTAGCCTATTTTCACAATGACACAATATATTTATTCCTCCAGGGGGCGCGCGGAGATTGACAGTAAAAGACGAATAAAACAGTGAGAAAAATTTATGAACAACATATTATTTATTTTTATATATACATACACGTGTATGTTACATAACGTTAGTTATGTTTTTTCTGTTGTGCTTCAAAGGCAGCGAGACGTCTTATGATCAAAGTAGGTTGTTACCTCATACTCTTTGGTTAACTTACCTGAAACAAACAGAATTGCCTGAAGCTACTGAAGGACCTTCATATACTGTAGTTTTATTCTATAATAATTTACTAATTTATTTTATATCTCGCTCTTACGGCTGTGAATAAGATCAGTATTGAAATCACGTATTATTTGTAAGTATTTTACTCAGGCGTTCACAAGGGTGTTTCTGTGGGTCCTGGAGCAGCTGCAGTCGCTGTTTATTCAGCATGTGATATTGTTGTTGCAAATGGACGTTATTAGATGGAGTTAAGCTGCTAAAAAGACTGTATTGCATTAACTAAGCGGATAACCTTTCTAGCAGCTTGCATTTGGAGTGTTTTTTTGTTTTGTTCATAACTTTACAACTAATATGTATTTTATCTCCTCACACAACAAATTAAAGGAGCGACAAAACTGAAATGGTTAGATTTTTGCGTACGATATATAATGGAACTGCCCTCTAACTGTCTTAGAGTATGTTAAACGGTTTAATCCAGCGCACATTGCAGCTGGTGTGTGAATGTTTTTTTTTCGGCTGGCAGTGAAAGATCATTTATCAGGATGTCCTCGACCGAAGATGCTGTGATCTCTGCACGCAGCTCATGGCTGCACTCTTCACAGAAACAGCTGTCTGATGTTCTCACCATATCACAAGACAACAGTCCAAGCGATGACTGCAGGTTTCAACATGACAGGTGAGTCCGTTGTGATTCATGTTTGTAGCTATTAAACCAATCTAACAGTTAAAAAATACGTAATATGAAAATAATATAGTATAGTACACCCGAAAATTGCCGACAAAGTACTCGATCCTTTGACTTCATCGAACCAGACGTGGAGAAATGTATTATTGCGTCATTTGCTCATCAGTGAATGGGTGACGTCTGAATGAGAGTTAAGACAGCTGATAAAACTATCACAAAAATCCACGCGACTCCAGGCTATCATTTAAAATCTTGTGATCCATTGGTGAGCAAGTGATTAAATACTAAAGAAACTAACCTATGTCTTGGGTGTCATTGATGACAGGTACATTTTTATCAAACGTTTATTCTTTTTTTTTTTTTTTTTTTTTACAGTAAAATAATAAAAAGTAATCTTAATCGAGACATCTTATATGTGTATAAAGTATAATGTGACTTGTTGTTCATGAATTTGCACATGTATTTTTTTTTTCACAGATGTGACCCTGTGTGTCTGGACAGAGCTGAGGAGGGGTTGCCATGTGTTGTGACACTTCTGTGCACACCGAATTCTGGATCTGTGATCAGCAGTCTTCAGGTCACCAGTGAAGCCCGCACTATTGAAGTGTACTCACTGTCAGGAGAGTACTGTGGCACCTGCCGTGGAGAGGAAGTTCAAAGATCACACACTGATGGGTATTTTTTACATTTAATTTTCTATCTATCTCTATTTAAATTTATCAATTAACCATTTTAGCTTTTAACAATATAATGTTTTAACATACAAAATAATACTCATAGAATTTGTATGTGCGAATACAATAAATATATAAACATGAATAAATATACATACATTTTTGAATGAATACATTGGTCTGTTTATAAATTCAGCTCAGTATTATGTTGAATTAGTGTAATATTCATTATTTTACAATATTATAGACTATTTATGATGATTGTTGATGATGGTTTTATTTATTATTTTTATTTTATTTTTTGCTTTTGGCCAGTTCTGAAGAAAAGAGGCATTTCTACAGGAATCATCTGGTGCTGGAGAACCCTGTTGCATCCTGTGAGGTGAAGGTAAGAAAGGCTGATAGTAATATCCAGGTTATCATCACTAACAGATAAATTGATCTCTGTCGGCTGAGCGTCAGTGTGGTGTTTCCATACAGCTGCTCTCCCTCGGTGGCCGCTCTTCTGTGGCTATCGCCCATGTGCGTGTGGGACTGGAGATGCTCAAGGGCAGACAAGGTGGGCCAAGTATAGACCCAGGCATTGATCTTCAGCGTGTGCAGACTATGATGGAGGAGATGGGTACCACCCTTTCACCAGGAGCGCAAAACCTCATGGAACTGGTGCAGTGCCAGCAAAAGGTCTGGATTCGGCTTCTTATTATACAGTAGCAGAATCACCACAGCTGTAGGCTTTTTAAATGTGATATTATAGACTCTGCACAACGTTTCCAGTGTAGAATATCTCGTGTCTGTAAGCAGCCGGTAGCAACGCACTAACATTCACCCAAAACACTTTTTGCAAGCACCCTAGCATTGTGGGGGTGAGTTTTGCACGGGCAAGTTCCCGTAGTAGATTCAGTAGCAGATTTTGCCCCTTTGGCAGAGATTATTTCTTGTAGCGTTTCATTATTTCTTGTAGCGTTGGTCAGTGTCATAGACATTTTTGCCCACATCTCCTTATAGAGCAGTAACTTTAACTATGTGAGGTTTGAGGGCTTACTTGTGTGTCTCGCAGTAGCGAACCGTGATTATTATTATCATTTGGTTTTTAAACCTAGGTCTTCCTCTCCTCTTGTCGGGGGAAAAGCAAACTACCAGCCTAGTTTATGGTCATACAGTTGTCTTTGATCATTCCTAATCCAGCATTAGGCAATCACACGCTGGAGGAGAAGGGCAGCCTTTATTCTTTATACGTGTTTATTATTTTATTTAATTGATGATTGTCAAATGACGTATTGATTAAATAAAATGAGAAATTGTAACATTTTGTCAAATATAATATAAGTTTTTCATTTTAAATAATGTATTTAAAAATGGTAATTTCTATTTTTGGGGTATTTTAATGTATTTTTGACCTTTATCAAAATAACCCAACTGCAGTAGAGATTAATTGTAATGGACAGTGAAATGTATTTATTTTTTGAAAATTGTTAAAAACTGAGTTATGTTTATGCATAGGAGTGTATGAACATGACTGGAGACTGGTGTAATGGCTACTGAAAATTCAGCTTTGCCACCACAGGCATAAATTAAAATGTTTAAATTATTAAAACCTTAGAATTCTACATCTTAAAGTTGTATTATTATTATTGTTGTTGTTTAAAAATATTTGTATTATTTATAATCGTAATTATTTCAATCTTTTGATTGGCAGTGACAAGTATAGTAAAGACATGTTTTAATATGCAAATGAGACATGCAAATTTAAGTGTGATTCATTATTTTTATATTACATAACCTTGCATAACAGGTTCACTCCTAAACTCTTTGCATAACATGTTCAGTAGACAGTAGTTTATTTAAAAGAAAAGAACAATGCTTCCTTACAAATGAACAATCATTCTTTGTGTGTGTTGTGTCCAGAATAAATCAGACATGCTCAATGGATTCATTCCTCTGCTCATGGGAGGAGGAGCCTTGAGTCTGTCAAGAGGAGGAGGGGCCTCTAGTTCTGCAGAAGCAGAGTCAGGCCCAAATCTACCATCTGGCCTCGGACAGCTTCTGTCTATCAGCTACCAGAATCAGACCCCCGGAGCCATGTCTGCCTTGCTGAATTCTGAAACGGGCACGATCAACCCGGACCTGCTTCCAATGCTGCAGACCGTATGCGGTCAGGTCACGCAGCTCCGTCTGGAAGAAGCCACATCTCCAGAGAGGAAGAAGAATGGAGAACGGTAAGGGAGTCATGTGTGGTTTTAGATAAATAGACTATGGTTCAATTCAAAAATAGTATGATCAGATGTGCGGCCCGTCTCAAACACACGTCACATCATGTTTTGATGTATGTGAATTGAATGTGCGCGTGAATGAGATCTAAGAGCTTTGGTTTATGAGAAAATGATCAGTGAATATGACTAAAAGTATTTTCTACAATTATATTATTACGTTAAAGAAAATACATTTTGGGGCAGTTCTAACTTTTATGTAGTTCCAAATCTGTGTTATGCGAGAAGATCATACAGTTTTGGAACTACTTGAAGGTGTGAGTCGGTTTCTATATTAGTGACTAGTTAAGATAATATTAGACACTTTAATAACTATTTATTTAAAGAAACCAACCAACCATTCTTGCTTGGGTTGGGTAAGTCAACCAAAATGTTTTATTGAACAAATTAAATGATGATTTCACAGCAAATGTTGTTAACTGACAGTCATGGCCCAAATATTCAACTTGATAATCAATAAATTCATATTCTGCATTAGTATCTTTTTTGAGATCTTCTTTAAAGTAACAAGGATTGATGTTTTTATTAAATGTCTTTTAGTAAAAAAAAAAAAAAGGTATGAAGTTATGATTTCTGCTTTGGAATGTAGTGGAGTAAAAGTTACATTGATAAAAAAAAAAATGATACCTTATTCCAGTACTAGATTCACTATACTGTGTGAATACACTTCTTGATGACCTTTCCTTCAAGAAATATGCCTCTAATCACAACTTAACCCCATGTCATTCCAAACCCGTAAAAGCTCTGTTCATCTTCAGAACACAAGATATTTTGGATGAAAACCAGGACGCTTTTGACTGTCCCATTGACACTGTCAAGGCCTTCATCATTCTTAAAGAAATAGGTTTCCTCAAAAACAAAAATTCTGTCACGTGAAACAGTATGCGTGAGCTTTTGCCAAATGTAATCAGTTGTTATTGTTTTCTTATCTGCACAAAAAAGTAGCTTCGTAAAATTACAGAACAATGTGATGTCAAATGTGCTGTCCTTATGGTGCTTCTGGGCCTTGAATGTGGCAGTTCCCTTGCTGCCTATGGAAGGGACAGAAAGCTCTCAGATTTCATAAAAAATTACTTATTTGTTTTCGAATTTGAGCAACGGTCTTATAGATTTGGAACAAAATGAGGGCGAATGATTAATTAATAATAATTTTTGGATAAACTATCCATTGAATGTGTAATTTACTTTGTCCACTAACTATATACTTTTTTGCATTATAGGGAGGGCCATATCTGTAGTGGAGGGTTTGAGAAATTTCTGGAGACTGTAATAGAGAAGCGAATGGATGAGATGGAGAGAAGATTAAAGGAACATCTGGATGTGCGTCTGGATGCTCTTCAGCAGAGACTGGAGATCACGCTTCAACAGGCACTCTCTCATAAACAACACCAGTAGACAACATCCTCCAACACACAGTACTAACCTGAACACTTAAAGCAAGAACTCCGTCCTGAGCTTTTACAACTGTATTATTCTGTAAACGGACAGTTAATATCATAACATAAAAACGGTTGTAACGTTTTTGTTTTACCAGCAGTTGCTACTGCTTTGTGTGGAAATGGTTTACGGTTTAACAGCAATCGCTGTTCTTCATGTGCCCGTCCCAAAGAGACTGTACTTATTTGGTTTATGTGGTTTACAGCTTGATAAGTCAACAAAAAGGGAATTTTTCCAAAAATCACAGCTACTTGAAGAACTCAACACTGTTGAAACTACATGTAATAAATTTGATCTAAAATATACTACTAACAATTGCACTGAAGAGTATTTGTCACTATAATTTGCCTTTGTGTAAATGATGTTCATATGTTTATACTGTTCATACTGGAGAACTAAGGACAAAAAACAATATTAAAAATGTTTTTACTAAAGAATATGTATGTGACAAATCAAAAACTTGCATCACATGCGTGATTCATTTGTATACTCTTTTGAATATATTTACTGTCTAAAGGAGAACATTTCTGCAAATACTATGCTTTTAGTAAAACCTGCCAGTAGTTTTTAATATCGATAATTGGGTCCTACTGTACATGTTTTAGCATGATACTGTTATAAAATCACTTTATTTTTTCTTTGTGATGATGCAGTTTACTTGATGTTAGCCCCTGTCATGACTGTTTTAAAAAGGGGCATAATATCCACAACATTTACAGAGACTACTTTCAAGAATTATATTGTGTGTCCTAATGCGCATACTATCCATGGAAAATAGCATATCAGATTAGAAAATAGCGGAAATAACATAAGATTAAAAAAAAGTCCCAGAATTTGTTGTTTTTGGTAGATTTTCACAAAGAAAACGTTTTTAACATGAAAAGGCCCACACATGGCCGATCAATGTGCATTTGTTTCCTCTCTAATCAGGGATGTGCGCAAATGGGGGATGGCGAAGTATGATTGGTCAGATCATCTGTCAATCAAGCTCCCTGCTGCTAGTGTAAGTTACCTCAGTCGTTCTCGCGCTACAGTGGTAATAGAAAATCGTTGGATCGGATGATCTGGGTATGTATTATTTAGGGTTGCCAACCTTGAAATACGGAATCGTCCCGTATTTGGAGACAAAAGTACGCGTCCTGTGTTAAGCCTAAAAGGGAGGCACTTTGTCCCATATTTCCATGAGAATCAAAAATAATAAAAAAAAATCATTCACATTCAGTGATAAACTCATCGGATCTACATGATTCGCTTTAAAGTCTTGTCGATTAAACATTTAATGAGTGTGCTTTAAGTGCGCACACCTGAAGCGCGCGCGTGCACAAAAAGCCTATGAAATAGCGCCTAATTACTAAACTAAGATATTTATCTCATGTGATTGTGGTAATACTGTCAAAAACACAGCGTTAAAAACAGTTGCTTGTGTCTAAAGTAAAGGAAAACAATCAAGAGAAAACGTGCCAGTATATTAGACGCGTGCAGCTCTTAAAGGGACAGAACTAAACATGCCGTCGCATGTCATTAAAGGGATAGTTCACTCAAAAATGATAATTGTGTCATTATTTACTCATTTACATGTTGTCTCAAACCTGTATTAATTTCTTTCTTATGCTAAACACAAAATAAGGTATTTTGACTAACCAAACAGTAGCTGGTCCTCATTGAATTTAAGTCAAAAGTCAATTCAATCAAAAAAACTCATTCAAATAAAAACGACCTGAGAGAGTAAATGATGTACAGTATACAGTGTAGTGGAAGTATATAGTGTTTCACCTTTCAATGCTGCTGAATACACCAACTCTTCCTGAAAAATAATTTTTTTATTCATATTATGTTTATTTGTAATGTGTATCTATTTGAATAACAAAGATTAAATGATAACGATTTTTTGGGGCTGGGTTATGGTGACCACACGCATGTAGCTATGCAACAAAGGCGTAACATTTTATGAGACGAGGTCCCAAAATTTGCTTATTCTTCTGCTAGACACTCCAAAGTATTTATCTTCACAGGACGAATACATGCTTGCCTTAGTATGAGTAGATGACTTGGGATGCAACATTGATTAAACCTTATTGAATTTTTAAACCCAAAACTTAAATACAGAATCATATACTGTAACCCCCAAAACTCTACTTTACCTAAACTTGTGGTTCTGGCATCTCTCATTAACCTTGTCTTTTCTGAGTAGTTCATAAACTTTAGTTGTCTCAAAGCCTGCATTGCACAAAACCATGTGTATTTTAACTACAAGTTATCCTCTCATGCATCCTATGAACATGAACTTGTGCTATTCTTGGCAGTGGCCCATCACTCATGAAGGAGAGCTGCCCCACTGAGGAACAGCAAAGAAAACACAGCTGAAGGGACAAACTCTGCATCACAGGAAACTTTGCATGAATCAATGAGAAAATTAACCAAAAGCATGGCAAATTAGCAGTTTTGACCCATTTGAGTAACTTTCCACTGTGACCATGGCCTTGTCATGTGAGACTTACCCAACCCAGATTGGCATGGGTGTCTCCTGTCTACACCACAGTGATGTTCAATGAGCAGATTTGTTCAAACAGTGAGCTGTTGTTGTCTTATGACCAACAGAGAGGTCCACTTCAGAAGGGGTTTTGTAACCGCAGAGAAGTGGGTCAGCAGTGGAGGTGGTACCGATGATGAACAGCGGCTGTTTTTGTGCAGACACCCACGCCAGTATCCCTTTGGACCAGAGTCAACCGGCCCAACTGTATCAACAATGTCGTGTTGCTGCCACACTTCACGCAAAGGTTCTTGGACTGAGCACATGTGTTGACAAATCTTGAGGTTAGTAGTGCACGCTCAGAGATGCGGTTCCATTAACAAGATTACTTAATTTATTACTCACAATCTCTGGTTTACCTTTCAAATGTTACAAAATAAAATCAAATGTGTGAAGTGATTAAAGAAATGATTGCCCTCCACCCTCTAACCCCCTTCCCCTAGAACAAGTTGCTTGTGTATTAAGATCTGCACTTTCACGCCACAATAATGCAGGGGGAGGAGCCTCCACCAAGTTCACGTAACAGGACAATTCAAAAAAGTTCCACAAATTAAGTCAAGTTTAAATATGGCTCCTACAGCACAAGTAAACAGCCTGAAAGTCAGCATAAAATAAAACTTGACCCTATTCATTTTCTAAACCCATTATAGAACTGCAAACGATCAATTGAAGAAGCTGTGAAAGTGGACTATGAAAGTGGTGTGAAGTTTATCACCCCTGACAACCTATAGTCCCGTTTAACTGCCTTTTTCAAGACAAAAGCTTTAAATCACAAGGGGTATGGATAATACATTTTATGTGGTACAGCAAAACATAAAAATATCTTGAGCTTGTTTTTACCAAAGACATTTAATTTAAAAAGGATGATGAAACCAAAAGTGCTGAAGTTCTAGCTCATTTCCATGTTGTGGTCAACAGATATACAACATGCCTAGTTTGAGTTCACCCACAAGACTCTAAAAATGTCACCACTTTAATATGTTTGATGTTTTTGTTCTTGCCTGAAATACTTCAATATCTAAACTGATCTGGAATTTATCTTTCATTTAGTAACAAACCTCTAGTTCACTGAGATATGAAGTTTTTATACATGTGTATAAATGAAAATATGATCAGGTTTTTGAAAATAAAATAAAAATATATATTCTGCTTTATATATGCACTGCTCAAAAAAAATAAAGGGAACACTTAAGCAACACAAAGTAACTCCAAGTCAATCGCACTTAGGAAGCAACACTGATCAATTTCAATTAATTTCACATGCTGGTGTGCAAATGGATTAGACAACAGGTGGAAATTAGCAAGACACCTCCAATAAAGGAGGGGTTCTGCAGGTGGTGACCATAGACCACTTCTCTGTTCCTATGCTTTCTGGCTGATGTTTTGGTCACTTTTGGATGCTGGCAGTGCTTTCACTCTAGTGGTAGCATGAGACTGAGTCTACAACCCACACAAGTGGCAAGAAGGTTTGCTGTGTCTGTCAGCATACTGTCCAGAGCATGTAGGTGCTACCAGTAGACCATAATTCTGAGATTTATTGAACAGTCACATTTTGACAGTATTAGTCCCCAGAGACAAAGGTACTTAACAATAATTATATTTTAGAGTGCCAGTAAAATATGACTTATAAATGATCTAATTCTGTCTCTGTCTCATAATTGAGGTTTTATTTCATCTCTGACCTGCGATCGACCCAAGATTCAGTCAGTGTCCTCCAAGATCAACCAAAGCTAATATGTTAGAGGAAATGAATGCAAACCCGCCCTGTTACTCAAGTCCAGAGTCTGAAGTCATCCTGCAAAGCGAAAAAGAAAAACATTCCCTAATTTACCTAATGAACTCAATGCAGTGGATTAGACTCTGCTCGTGCAAATTGTGTGCCAAAAAACACACTGAGTACAATTTGTTTTAGAGGCTTATTGAGTAAGACTTTTTTTCATAATGTCTTGAGTGTATAATGTTTCTGCTCGTAGACGCATCACATTGTGCCTCCAGTAAACCAACAAATGAGGGCAGCACATCGCAACAGATCCTGAAAATGTTACACAGTTTTCTGTATATCGTAACGGAAGAACTCCATTATGATTTATTTTTTTCTTCTTTTTTTCCAAGGCTTGATTTCCAAGGCTCTTTTTTTAACAGAACATACCATCATAATCTTGAGTTTAAGCCTAAAATGGTTAAATGGGAATTTTCTGGATCTACATCTTTTATTGATCAACACTTTTCCTCTGTCTTATTGCTGCAAGCACTGTGGTTTTCAATTTATCTATTCACTTTATAATTATCCGTAAACATAACCCACTAATAATAATTGAAATGAATGTGTTTTATTCAACCTATATCTAGTACTAACTTTTTGAAAAGAGGGTACAAAAAGGGTCTCTTTACTAGTTTCTTAATAGCATGCATGTTACAAGAATAATAGACATTTATTAAGAAAATATAAATGCTTTATTCTACCTTACTACCTTACTAAATATGAAAAAGTAGAAAATTAGGAATTTATTGAGGGAAAAGTTGTAGTTCGTAGTCAATACATGTTCCATATTCCAACATGTTACCATGTGATGGTACATATTTGTAATTAATGTGTACATATTAATACCTAAACTGTACATATTAGTGTATACCACCCCAGTGATACCTTTATTTCCTGAGAGTGTTACCCTAACTGCAAATTCTGATTGGTTGATTGAAACCGGTATTGCTGTGGAAACAATGTTAAGTGAGTTTTGGTGTCATTTGTGATAGATGGAACCAATATGTACTAGAAGATCTCCAGCCGTGAGCTCAGCAATTTGGCATGATTTTGGAGAATAACTCTACGAGAGCAATAATATTCATTCAGAGTTTTATGTGTCCCTCTCTGTCCACCTTGTTCGTGTGGTGAAGCAGACGTTGAAGAAGAACGAATCTGACATGTAATTGATTAAATACTAAGAATCATTAATGCCATAAAGAAAAGATGTTAGCTATCTTAAAATGAAATCAAGCATGACATCCATTCAAGACTGAATATTGAAATTCATTATGGTACAGGCATGACAAATTGCAAAAGAATGCATCAGACCGGATCTACACAGCAGGACCTCTATTAAAACCTCTAATAAATATCAGGGTACTCACTTCCTCAATATTCCCTGCTAGCTTGTTCAAACAGTTTAATCCATATTCCTTCTAATCGAGCTTAAAAATGCATTCGTTCTTGATGATTGTGAAGTCGAACAGTATGACACTGAAACGGTTTAAAAACGTTAACCTTCTTTAATTTCATTTTGGAAACTGCCGTCTGAGAAACAAAGCAATAGAACGTATTCCAAGATAATAATCATCCTCTAATGACCCACAATTCTGTTTCAAATCATGTCAAGTTTGAGATCTGAGTGTAAGTATAAAAATAAGTAGAAAGCTGAATATAGACAACAAACGTTCAAGATGCTTTGCTGATGTATTATTATGTGTACATAAGAACAAATATAAGATCTGTTCCAAAACCTAGTGAACTACCTGCCATACGTGACTGATTTTGAAAACGCATAGGCAGCAACTCTGCTTGCAGTTTCCCTCACAGAAAATCACAACAGATTTCAGTAGTTAGCCGTTAGCATTTTGCTAATCTACCAGCATAATACTCTACTCAGCTAGCACACATCTGTTTTCATACATTCTAAACCATAAGCATCTTCAAGACATTCTCTACATCATTTTTAACATTTGATAGGAAACATTTTAGACACATTGCAGATGAAATCAGGTAAAAGGTGCACATAATCTAACCATGGTATTTGTACTAAAACTGTGGTTATCCAAATTCCAAAAAGCGTATCCACTTATTTTTTGTAAGGGAGGCATAAAAATAAATGGCACACAAAAAAATTGGGTAAAACAATTAGTACACTGAATTGTTTTAGTCGATACTTTTCAGTAATGAATAAAATCTAAGGTTATAATCGACATTTACCTGCTTCATTCACCATCTTAAATGGAAGTCATGCTTAGGTAGCTTACTAGGTTTTGGAACAGCATAATTATATACATATCGGCATGTTAGTGAACTAGCCAGCACTAAATTCTCATATGTATTTACAAAGGGTTCATTCTAACATGGTATACTAATGAATAAACAGAAAATGATTTGGAAGATATGGGAAAATAAAGCGAGAAAGGACCTTTCCTGTTCTAAGCTGAAAACAACATTCAGGTTGGATGATGGTTGGGCTGGAAAGTGTTCACTATGGTTTCTAGAAGGAGTGTGGCTCCGGACACACACTCAGTAAAAGTCTGAGAACCAGCTCATGGGTTAGCATGAGAGAGGTCAAGGGTCAATCTCCTCCGGAATGATTGTGAGGATGACGTCTTCATTTCCACGTCGTACCACTGTTCTCAGACTGTCATCTTTCTTTATAGCCGTGCTGACATCACTGGCTGATGTGATCCTCTGACCGTTAATGCTGATTATGACGTCACTCTCCTTCAGGCCGCCACTGGCAAAAAACAAAAACAGGAAGCAGTTAAAACTGACCTAATTTTAAGTCAGAACTCTACTAATAACTTTAAAGGGGTCATGAGCCGAGAAATGAAAATTCTCTTGATTTTAAAATATAAGATGCATTGTATTTTAAAAACATCCTGTAAGTTTCTTGTTAGTCTAAAAGCTTATATTAAACTTAACTGTGTCTGTAAGAGCTTTTTGGTTCACTTCATTTGACTGTGGATTTGGTAACAAACAAGGCAAAATTTTGATGCAGGATTTTCAGGATCTGATGTCGCACCACACAAGTGTAAGTAACTGTATTTACTATGCGGTCACTATTGCTGCAATTCTATAATTACAGATTGTTTGATACGTACTGTTAGAAATGGAGTATTTATGCGTTTTTAACTACCTGGTCTCATTGCATAAACGTACGTTGGTGCACTTTTTAGTGAAACACAAAATACGTACCAAGAAGTACATATCACTGCAGTTTCCAAAAGAAATGAACACTAGAGGCAGTACAAATCTGACACCTTCACACAAATTTACAGAGTTTCGATTGATAAAGTGTAATTTTCACACATTTACTTGGAGAATATCATGTTATGACTTCAAAACAATATTAAAATCCTGGGATATTTCAAAATGAATGTTTTTGAATGTTAGCGTCACACATATCCAGCTTTGTATATATGCGTTTTTAAAGAAGGTAGGTTTGTTCGGTAGCTCAGTACAGAGATGTACTTGAGAGACAAGTGAAACTACGGTTTGACGAAAAGTTGAAATGGCACAAAAAATGCATTTTTATATCAGATTTACATTTGCTAATACTATCAGGGAGGTTTAGGGTTGGGTTTGGTGTAGGGCATGTTTCCAATCCCCGCAATCCAACAGTCCATACCTATATTACCGTAATAAAACGTGCCAGGTGAATCTGTGTATTAAAACCACTCAGTGGACATTTCTCTTTGAAACTGTGGTGAAACTGATGTGCAGTAAGGCATGTAAAAAAACGGTGTTGCACAAAATGTGTGCAGAGGTACATATACTTATGAGACCAGGTTGGTTTTTAAAGGGGTCATGAACTGAGGAACAGCTTAAAAACAGTTTAAAAGCAGCTTATATTGAGGCCACTCTGCCAAAGTGACAGATTGTGGAATGGACAACTCTATGATGTAATAGTGTGGCTAAACAGCGCCTTTGCATAAGAAGACCAATGCCTGCTTCTACATCGCTGCCAATTTAGCCTTTCCCACTGATTTGTGCATGTAGTGTTTACGAGAAAGTTGTGGAAAAACAGTCTTTACATTGCCTTCCTTCTGATCTACTGATAGCAATAAGTGTTTACTTCTGAGTCTAAAATCCACCACACCTATTTAAACAGAGTGTTCAGATGAGGGGGCTCAAAAACAGGACAGAAAATAGCCTATTACTTTTAAAGTATGTTAAAATCTTGATAACAATATAAGTGGTCCTCAGACAACAGTACACAATACAAAACAGAGGCAGTTCATGACTGCTTTAAGCTTGATTGTTTAGTAAGAAACACATTTCTCTGTTTCTCACATCAGTTTCTTTTCTTATTTTTTTCCCAGCAAAATCACTGTGAAAATTGATAATGCCCAATATATAGTTTCAGAAATACTCATATATTTACGGCACATATATTCAGTTCTAGTTAAATTTGAAATAGTTACATGTAACTGATTATGCTGTAATTCATGGTAATTTTCTATGTGTACTCGTATACTAAATTGGCTACCCACAATGACAGGAAGTGGCCACTCATGTACTGTTCACATAATCTCATATAAGCTAAAATTGTGTATACTACTTCAAAGTTCACCCACACACAATGAAATCCCAAATGTTAATTTTAGTTACAAAACCTTTAAACTTTTCAGTGACATAAAAAAAAGAAGAAAAAAAAAACACTGCTGCCTCAGCAGGAAGTTGACCAGTTTGGAAGCTGTTCATTTAAACTATTATGGATTCAGATAGAGCATCTTCATGGTAAATACAGCATCACATATGAAACTGCCAGACAGCATAAAATGGCAGTGCACTTCTTGTAAAAAACTACTGGCTACTTACACTTCAGCTGGTGTTTTGGGGATAACTTCAATGACGTACGTTCCAGAGGTGACGTCTGGGAAATCACTCTGTTTTTCCTTTAGGTCTTTAGCAAGTCTGTGAGGGACAGATACAGCACAGACATAAATATCATGTTGTCTAGTATCCAGTTTCTGTTATGTACATGTATTTGTATACTGCATTAGTGACTTACATTGGGGTTAATGTCATCATTCTTACACCGATATACTTCTTTTTTGTGGCTGTTTTTCCTGAAAACAAACATGAGATATTACCGATTGAAACTTTTCTGAACTTTCAATTTGAAATCTTGTTCTAACAGAGTAAATGTTTCAGATTTAGTACATTCAATCCATAATTTGATTCCTGACCTTTAGACTGTCTGTCATGAGACTCTGCCAGGAACTGTCGGATCTTGTCAGAAGGAATCGCGAAGGATATTCCTGCTGTCACCTTCAGCGTGTTGATTCCTATTACTTCACCGTCCTACAGCAACAGACACATATGTAAATGTAAACTCACACAAACACGCCGCACATCTGCATGCACAGATGTCTTCCTGTCACAATGGGATATTTCCGCCATTGATCATTATGCATGCACACATGTGTTTATAGTCACGGCTGACTCAACACACATCCCTTCTGCCAACATATGTTTCTAGGCTCTTAAAAACCTGCTGTAAACATTCAACCCTGGCTGCATTCTGTTACTCCTGGTAATTCACTAAAAAATAAGACTCAAGCTGTTTTGTTATTTAGAAATGAGAAGGACATATTAACAAAAAGTAAAAAATCTTACCAGGTTCACCAGGGGCCCTCCTGAATTACCGTACTGAAACACAGAAAGAGTTTGGGTTTATGAAAATATGATCATAATAAGGAAGTTTGGCACATATAAATTACTTTTACATATTATTTCTATATTTGGCTCTTTAAATGCATATTGCTCACTGTT
>JAUCMU010000021.1:2826525-2836859 GCA_032275025.1 Enteromius treurensis | reverse complement strand
TCCTGTCAGGTGTGTTCAGTTCATTTACTGTGATTGTCTGCCCTTTATAAGTTGCTTCCTGTCTTCCAGTGTTTGTCTGTTCTCGTCGTTGAATAGTGTGTGTAACTCTGCGTGTCTGATCATTGTTTATATTAAAATATTGTTAACTGGCTCCAACGACTCTCTCTGTGCTTTGCCATACACAACTATGACAGGCAAACACAAACAAAGACACAGCCATGTGCTCAGACACAACACACACAAGGAAACATTAAACAAAGACAAGATCAGGGCAGGGTCATGACACGCACAGTATCAGTTGTATATGCTGGTTTATTTTAACGGATGGTAGGTTTAGGGGCAGGTGTTGGATTAAATGTTCATAAATGTATAAATAAAGTAATATAAATAAATCTTTTGTGACCGTTTACAGTGAAAAATCACACCCATATACATATGCAATAATGGCAATATCATTACCCAATATTTGAATCCAGTTATCTGTGCATGGATCACGGCTGATGTCTGTCACTGACTTACATTGTAATTATTAGCCAAACTCTGTGAGTTCTAATACATTTTAAAAACAATAAAATAATGTGGGAAAAGGATGTTGTGTAGCACTGACCTATACCTAGTTAGTCTAGCCAGTGTAAATGTGTGCGGGTAAGTGGGGCTAAACTCCCTATAAATGTTACTCTTAAATGGCTGCAGTGATTGCTAAGAGAGTTTCATTTTGCAAAGACTGTTAATATATTCAAGTCCCAACTCTAACAATGAATTCTTATCATGCACTTGGTCTCCAGTGAGAATGGTGTTAGATGAGAAAATGAATATAGAATATGTACCTGCATATATTGAATGCTGATTTCAGCTGCTTAGTCAGGCATCATCGCTCAAGGTGAAGCCTGTGAGCGAGCATATAGGAAACCTTCAGCTGAGACAGCAGTTAAACAGAGAACTTACTCAGAATTTCCAAATTATCATCTTCTGTAGTGTAGAATTCAAAACATACATGCTAACTTACATCCCAACGGAGTTCACAAAAGTCTGTGTTTGCAGCAGGAATGTAGTCAGGCTTCGGATAGATATTTGTCTTAAGTAATGCAGCATCTCTGGACTTTACCTCTCTACCATTGTGCGCAATTACCATACAGTGTGGATTGATGGTATGGTTCTGTACTGAGCAAGAACTCCCTGCACATTCATGAAGCCTAGCATGGATAAGAAGAGCAATTACCCTCTAGGGCAGGGGTGCCCAACCCTGCTCCTCGCGATCGACTGTCCTGCAAAGTTCAGCTCCAACTCTAATCAAAGACACCTGAAGAAACTAATTATGCTTTTTAGGATCGCTTGAAAATTAAAGCCAGGTGTGTTTGATTAGAATTGGAGCTAAACTTTGCAGGACAGTCAAATGTTGAGAATAAACTCGTTAAATTACGAGATTAAAGTCGTTAAATAATGAGAAAAAACTCGTTAAATAACGAGAAAAAAAGTCAAAATAAAACTTTGAGAAAAAACTCTTTAAATAACGAGATTAAAGTCGTTAAATAACGAGATTAAAGTCGTTAAATAAAACAAACATGCTACCCGTCTCGATCAGGCGAGCGCTGAACAGCGCTGTGAGAACAATTCTCTGCCATAAATGCTATTTACAGTGTAAATGAAATCAGTCCATTTTTATAGATGTACTACTAAATAAAAACAGCCATTTTATTTACATTATGTAAAAGTAGCAGATCTTTTCAAAGTTTAAATAGTACCTAGCTAATTAGATTTATAGCTTACTTATAAATGGTGACAGATACCAGTATTGTATATAACAGGATGTGATAATAACATAGAATGTGAATTAGCCTATTTTATATTTACATTAAGAAATAGCCTATATGCTGCCTTATTGGGGGACAAGCTCTTCATAATAGCCCTTTACCTCTAATCAAACCACAGACTCCATGGCGATTTAAACTAGAGTTTAATACAGAAATGCAGATGAAACATTGTCCCATAACTGCATTTATAATACTTTACGATACACAAACAAATAATGGATTTACAGTAGTACCACTTAATGAATGCATTATAACTAAGACAGTTAAAATCCACTTTTCTGATGCGTCATGTGATGAAAAAGAAAGGAAAGAGAGTTCGGCAAGAAACGGTTTCAATCAATCGGACATGTTTTACTCTCTGCTGACGTCACGCTCTAAAACAAGTCTTTTGTTCTGTACGTTTACTTCTCGAAACATGATGATTTTTTTCTCATTATTTTACGACTTTTTTCTCGAAATTTAATGACTTTAATCTGGTAATTTAACGAGTTTATTTTCGTTATTTAACGAGTTTTTTCTTGTTATTTAACTACTTTAATCTCGTCATTTAACGATTTTTTTCTCGTTATTTAAAGACTTTAATCTCGAAATGATTCAATTTTTATTATTATTGCTTGGCCCTAATCCTCATCCGTAGACTCCTGACCGGCGTTTTCGTTTTTCACTGATCACACACAACGTAGATGTAACCTAGCGGAAACTGCATTCGCATATGACTAATTTTTATATATTATCTCTGTGGTAAGTACTTTTTTCAATATTCTAAAGTACACTTCATTTGACAAGGGGAATATTAGCACCTTCCACAGCACATAAAGCTTTCGTGTCATTCTGCAGGGTTAGGGCCGCAGAACTGGGCAGCAACCCAATGAACAGCCCAAAATTCAGCCATCACCTCGGCAATGGCCAGAGCCTTTGTATGACTAATATTCAAGGATATTAACACAGGATTTATTCAATACAGGCACGCAGGAGCTATTTTGCCAGCATTTATATAATAGTATGAATCTAATAAACTTCTACCATTTATCAATTACATAGTCAAACCCACTCTTTTACTTTCAGAATGGATTTAGCTTGGCCTTTATAATGTGTAGCTGTGATAAATTTCTAATGTTGTTTTCCTATTTCTATGTGACATGCAAGACATTCTCTGTAGTCAACTTGAAACTACAGAATAAAGCAATCCAGCAGAGGGCACTATATGAACATCCAAGAAAGCTGCACAGACCTGAAGATCAGGTTTTTCACAAAGATTATTCTTTTTTTCACTAGTAGCTCTCAAAAGAGTTCCAAGCTAAGAGTTTTTTGTTTTTGCTTAAAACTTGTTCGAATAAGAGCACATTTCCCTTAGTTTTAGCAACAAAATCTTAAGATAGGAGCATGCAAGTATGTTCTTTTGCTATATCTTCCATTTAATAATATGCTATTTAGATATTTAATGACAAATTATTTAACAATTACAATTAAGTGTGAGCTGATGAGGGGTGGTATAAAAATGAATTCACCAATAAATACCCCCATACAATTTTATGGCCAAACAATTGTACTTTTGACCAAATCAGTCTACAAAACATTCTGTCAAGAGGTTTGAATATAATCAAGGTATAAATTCAGGTGAGCTTCAGTGTTCTTCACCACTCTTACATGGGTGTGGCAGTTTTGGATTGGGGATGTATGAACAGTGACCTTTATTGATGCAAGAGAAGCTGCAAAGTCGTCTTTGGGACCTTTGTGACTTCCTGGATGGAATTTGCATTGGTTTATGCATGCTGTTTGAGTCTCAGACCAAGGCCACATTTTCTTTTATAATGGGCTTGTCATTTGGATTCAACCCACTCAAGTCTCGACATTGACTGACTCCAATGAATGGGTTTTTGTGTACAGCACAGGTTTGAAACTTTAGTGACAACTAGTTAGTGTTGCGATAAACCGGTTTTGATGATTATCATGGATCTTTTAAATGAAATTATTGTAATCGTATATGCGAAATATCAGGTTTCTCAGGTATCTATGACAATTAGCAGCAAACTGTGAAATATTCACTTAAACAATGTAAATTTAGGGTGTTTCAGCTAAAGAACCTGGACTCAAGCAATGTATGTATAACATTGTATTGGTCAAAATTACAGATTTTCCTTTTATGACAAAAATCATTAGGATATTAAGTAAATATCATGTTTCATAAAGATATTTTGTAAAATTCCTACAGTAAATATATCAAAACTTAATTTTTGATTAGTAATATGCATTGCTAAGAACTTCGTTTGGACTACTTTAAAGGCCATTTTCTCATTATTTAAATTTTTTTTTTTTTTTTGCACCCTTAGATTCCAAATTTGCAAATAGCTATATCTCAACCAAATATTGTCCAATCCCGTCCAACCTAAAATACATAAATGGAAAGCTTATTTATTGACTTTATTTAGCTTTGATGATATCTCAACACTGAGTCAAACCATGACCCTGAAGAAAAGCAAAACCATTATTCTGATTAATTTCAAAAATGTATATTTTTTCCAGCCAAGGACAACTACATACATAACACATGAACAACATGTTGCAGTGTCTGAATCCACAATTAAACAACATACAGTATTTATCATTAGGGTCACTTACTCGGTTTGCATTCGCACTAATACTAACACATGGACCCTTTTCACATATTTGTGTTACCATCTGCTCAGTAGCATTTTTAATAACTTTACAAAACAGAATAAAAAAATATAAAGAGATACAGGAGTCAGATGAGAGAAATACTTTACATCAAATTTGCCATCTCTTACTGATGTGCAATTACACTGTAATTGGCAAGGCAATGTAGAATATAGTAGTGTTATGTACATTTTGTACAAAAGTACATAGTAATTTAAAGAGAGAGATATTTAAAATTATAATAATAATAATAATACAAACTTGGCTAGATTTTCAATGTTTATCAAATGAAGGTCTGTGAAAAGGGTCCATTCAGCAGAGTTTAGTGGATGCCTGTGCTTTTTTGGTAACACTTAAGGTTCAATAAATTAACATTATGTAATGCATTAGGTATCATTAATTAATATAACAATGTACTCACAGTGTTTATGAATGTTCTTCTGCATATGCTAATATATTTGTTATATGCTGAAAAAAAACCATTCATTGAATTAACTATGAATTATATATATATATAGTTCGTATATTAATACAAATTTAAATTGTGGAACACTACTATTCATCCTAAGGACATGATAGCCTACATAGTGAATTAATTAATGTTAACAAATTGAACCATTTTATAAAGATTCTAACTTAATCTGGAGTGTTATAGAAATACAGAGTCATACGTTCACATGCATCTGGCAAACAGAAGTGCCACTAAATAGAGTTTTGCTCCCAAAAGAGAGCTGCCTCATGGTGAATGGCAGTGTGTTTTACACTGAAATATAATAACACAAAACACATTCTCTCTACAGCAATACAAAACATATCAGTAAAAGCCCATTGTGGTCAAACACAGTCCAAGTCAATTTGTACAGAAATCCTTCTGACAAAATAGAAAAGGAACAACCAAGAAGGAATATGTTACTCCAGCACCCCCCGAAAAACGATGTAAAAACACCAGATTAATTCAAATGAAACAAACCAGAATTTATGTATTCAGGGGTTCTAGTGGCTTTATTGGTAATATGAGCAATATATAGCATATAATTGTGTTTATCAGTATCAGTTTGAATAGGTCAATACTGGAAATGACTGTTTTAATATTAAACTTTTTAATTATGTATCTGTATTTGTAAATAAAAATAAATACTTTATTTTATTTAAACAACAATTTTCCAGTTTTTGACTGTACTTTAAGTGTTTTTATGCTTGATTCCACTAAATTCACTTTGTGTACATGATATTTAGGATTAAAAAACAGGCAAAAAACAATAGATTTATAATAGTAATATAAATGGTCATAACAGCAAAATAAATGACTATTGGTAACAGCAACTTTTTGTGTCTGGTTTCATTTTTTAGAGTTTTTTTTAACTCTGTTGGATAAAACTCCATATCCCATGGTGCACTGGGCTCGATTAACATTCATCGTGAGTCCCTGTCCTGCTTTTAGCGTTAATAGTTTGTTGTAATGTGTGTCTGTGTGTTATATAACAAGTACATCGTCACACTTGGGTAACATGTATGTCTTCATCTTTTGGGATATCTAGAGGCTGTGTTACACCGCTTCTCATTTGCCATGGTGACGATTGGTCAGCATTTACTTGAAGAAGATTTGGGGCGACTCCTGGAGCGACAGGCGCGCTCGTGGCCCCGGGCGCAGGCTGTTCAGGTCTGGCGCCTCCCACGCCATGCTGAGGGCCCGAGGGGGAACGGCATTCTGGGTAATGGAGTTCGGTGGGGATGGGTGAGCAAGGAGTTGAGAGACTCTGTTCGTTGGAGCAGAAGACGGAGATGGGTTCAGCGAGCTCCTGTGGAGATTGAGGAACGGTTACAGAACGCAGCGGAAGTCAGGACAGAGGAAACTGCTTCGGGAGAAAGGGAAGGTGGAGGACAAAACTCAAGAGCAAGTGAAGCAAGAGGAACAGCAGGAAGTTTAGTACATGGGCGGCAGTCACGTCAGCGAGCGGTGGCAGTGAAAGCTACAGCAGAGATCAGTCTGGGATAGAGCAGGAACAGGACAGCTGCTAGTGCTGAAGGACTTGTGTTTGGGTTGTTAGTGTCTCAGTGTCACATTTAATCTCTGAAAGGGAAAAATGAGAGGTGCAAATCAGCATTCGAGGAAGGCACAGACAGAAATACGATTCAACATAGAAAAAGGAAGGTGAAATAAAAAGCTAAGAGATCATTTTCATTTTTAATATTTTTAAATTCCGCCTGTCAACAACAATTCTTTGTAATATTCCCTTTTTTTGCATTGTCTAAACAGAAATGCAAAAACATAAAAAAAAAAAAAAAAAAAAAGTGTCTGGGCCTTAAAATGAATGAAATTCCTTGTGAAAAAGAAGCACAATTTAATTTTTTTAATAAAGAGTAATTATGGTAACAAAAAGAAGAACATGCTGAAGTGAAACATACATTTAAGTGATTGTTTTTTAAATAAACGCATATTCATTACAGCATTTTTTTATTTATTTTAAATGCAATTAGTTGAATTTTGTTATTCTTTATGCACTTCAGTAGGACTTAAGTACATTTTGATATGCAATTTCATAATTATGTCTGAAATGTGGCAAAAGTGTCAAGCATTTCTGGTAAATTTAAATATACTTTTAAGCAATTTTTATTGACAATTTTATGTCATGTTTTATATGCAAATTTGTAATGATAAATTAGTAATTTTGTATATTTAAAACCAATAACACGTCAAATAATACATATAAAGATTTAAGATTATACTTTACATAGTCTTTTATACTAAACAGTCTTTTAAGTACACTTAATTTCATTAATATTACATTATGTGGAAGTATATATATATATATATATATATATATAGTATATACAGTATATTGTGCCTGCATATTCAATAAGTAAGTATACTTCTTTTTCACAAGTGACAGCTCACCCAGAAATGAAAACTCTTGCCATCAACCAACACTATAATGTGGGTAAATTATGACAGAATACAATTTTTTGTGAACTATGCCTTAAATGGTGCACTTTGGTGCTGCAAGACATTTTTATTTATGTTTCGTTTTTCATCTTCATTAGAGTTATAACTTGTTCACATTACAAGGCAGGTGATGCAACATGATATATTATAGCTTTCCCTAGACACATACGACTAGAGTCTACATCATTTCAAAGAAATTTGATTGGAATAAATGAATAAATCAATTAATAAATGTAGGAATAAATAAATAAATAATTAACTTAGTGCATCATTAATACTCACAACATTTATATGTTAAGAAATGGATTGTAAACTGTAAGTAAATGGAAGTTAAATGTGGACATCCAATGTGATGAATGACAGATTAGATAATATGTAGTATATGATGTAAAAATGTTATGTAATGTAATGGTAACACTTTAGTTTAGGAACCAATGGTCCTTTTTCATGTTTCTGGGGTTTTCTGCAGCGGAAGTCGTCATAGAGAATTGAATGGGATAGTACCTCAAATATATTTTTTGCATTTAGCAAAAAAAAAAAAACCTCTACAATGGTGTTTTCATGACTTTCAATGAAAGAAAAAACAAATAGTGAGAGACCGATAGTGACAGCCAGAAGAACAAATGATATCAAATCACTCTTGCATTAGCGTAAACCTTTTTTTTGTAATTTGATGCAATGGTAATATAATACAAAGAATGTTGTTATAAATGTATATACATTTAAAAAAAAAACTTTAAAAGATTTACGATGCTGATGACCATTTAACACGTCATCACAGTCTTGTGAAAAGGTTCCGTTCTTACTATTAACTAGCATGCATAGTATTAGCATATTGGCTGTTTGTCTGTCAAGTGCGAGTGATTTACGTGTTAAGTCAATGCAAAGACGTGATTAGACATCCTGCGGCGCAATTTGCATAAATGACGTGGAATGAGTTGTGTATTTTGGACATTTGGTGAACGTTTTGCAAAAAACGCATTTCGAAAGGAACGCACACAAATTAATCTTACACAGCTGGTAACCCATTAGCTAATCTTTCCCGAACTCTCACACCCAATCGCTCCACTTTCCATTCACTATAAAACCCCTAGTTTCCATTCCATCCACATCTCGCTTTAAGCATATTTCGCTTCAAGCACGGAGGCCGCACGCCTCCACGCTCTTAGATCTCATTCTACGCACCATCCGCCAAAGCAATCCAAATGAAAGAATCCACACTACTCACCACTCGCCGGCCCTCCGTCATTTTCCTCAGCCCGCAAGCAAAACAAAGCACAGCGTTGCCATTTCCCAATCACAAGTGCGGAAATGGCCAGCTACGCAAACTGCTTTTCCATGATGCCAGCACGGCATT
The DNA here is from genome assembly GCA_032275025.1 of Enteromius treurensis. Classification (NCBI taxonomy): domain Eukaryota; kingdom Metazoa; phylum Chordata; class Actinopteri; order Cypriniformes; family Cyprinidae; genus Enteromius; species Enteromius treurensis. The sequence goes on along the minus strand of JAUCMU010000021.1, from coordinate 2,828,092 downwards.
TCTTTACTTCTCCATGGTCACGTAACGTATTTAAATGCTCTTAACTCTCAATATCCATGTTTGCTTTGTCTTATTTAGCACTAGTTTCTGCTGAGAGAAACAGAACTTATATTTTCTTCTTCTCTAGTTTCATGGCGGGTTGCAAACCAATTTCTGACACATACTGCCACCTACTGCATGGAGCGTAAAAAGAATGAACTAATCCCTCCTAAATCGTATCTCTATTCTTAATAAATATCATGACTGCATTTATTTGTTTTTTTTCAGGACTTGTCTGGGGGTCTTTGCTCACCGTGCCAGACAGTAGACGCCCCGCGGTGCCTGCTCCGTCTGCGGCTGACACCGAGCTGTCAGACATGCTCCTCCGCGCCGCGGCTGGAATCTATCTCGACGACTGGCTGACAAAAGCGCACGAGAAGGGATCAGTTGTGTATGCACAGGGACACAGTGCTTCAGCACCTCAGCCATCTGGGTCTTCAGGTCAACCGAGAGAAGAGCAAACTCTCCCCAACTCAGAGGATCTCTTTTCTCGGTATGGACCTGGACTCGATCGATATGACCGCCCGCCTCACCAAAGAGCGTGCGTGGGCCATGCTGAACTGTCTGGAGGCATTCAGACACAAAACTGCGGTTTCTCTCAAAACTTTTCAGAGGCTCCTGGGGCATATGGCAGCTGCAGCCACGGTTGCACTGCTGGGGCTGTTACATATGAGACCGCTTCAGCGTTGGTTACATGATCGGGTACCGAGATGGGCACGGCACCGTAGCACACTTCGGATTGGCATTTCCCCGGAGTGTCGCCGCCATTTCAGCCCGTGGGACAATCCTGCATTCCTGGGAGTCGGGTTCCCGCTAGGACAGGTATCGAGACATGTTGTAGTCAACACAGATGCCTCTCTCACGGGCTGGGGTACTGTATGCAACGGGCAGGCAGCCTCGGGTCCCTGGACAGGCATCCGACTGCTTTGGCACATCAATTGCCTAGAGCTAATGGCAGTGTTTCTCGCATTGCGTTACTTTCTTCCCACGCTTCGTCACAAACACGTGTTAGTCCGGACGTTGGCATGCAGCTGGCCTCCGGGGCTCAAGTACGCCTTTCCCGCAGTGAGCCTCCTTGCACAGACACTGTGCAAGATCAGGGAGGACGAGGAGCGCGTATTGGCCCTCGCGGACGTGATTTCCAGGATACACGTTCCTCGCGGCAGCCCCTCCCTGGAAAATCCCCTGGAGGAAGGACCTCCTTTCCCAGGGGATGGGCACCATATGGCACCCGTGTCCCGAACTCTGGAACCTACGCATGTGGCTTCCGGACGGGACCCTCCCAAGTGCTGTAGTAGATACCATCACTCAAGCACTAGCCCCCTCCACGAGGAAGGCTTACGCTCAGAGATGGGGTCTGTTCGTGGAGAGGACCCACAGAGATGCACGGTTGCAGCGGTTCTTACTTTCCTGCAAGACAAGTTGGAGCGCAGGCTGTCGCCTTCGACTCTATATGTCCCCAAAGCCTTTAAATTGGCTGTTATTAAGCCTCTCGTTAAAAAACCGCAACTTGACCCGAAAGATTTAG
>JAUCMU010000021.1:2809721-2820186 GCA_032275025.1 Enteromius treurensis | reverse complement strand
TCTAGGGTCAAATTCTAGGGTTGTAAATGGACCTGTAAAACCGTTTCTGGGCATTTTTTCCCCTTACCTAAGCTACACACCTTCTATGTACATATCAGAGAACAATTTAAAATATTCTCTCAAATCATTCTATGGCACCTTTAAAGGTGTATTATTTAGATCCCCCAGTATTTTAAGAGATTAAGCTGTGTTCTGACCAGAGGCACAAGGCTAAAATGTTGGGGCTAAAGACAGAAAAAGCAATGAAAAAAAAAATAAATTAAAATGACATTACATGTACAGTATGTTTTCTTTTATGTTTTTATATCTATTTTGTTGTACAGAACTTTGGCACAACTTTTGCTTTTAAATGTGCTACAGAAATAAATGTTGACTTGACTTTAAAGGAAATATACAAAAAAGAACAAACTTTATCGATTTAAAAACAACCTTAATTTATATAGTGCATGTTGTAACATGATAATGTAATTAAAAGCGGGCCTATTCTACATCACTGTAATGCTGGCGCACAGTTTTTACGAGAAGAAAGCTCAAACAAAAGAAAAGTTTGACAAATCCACTTCTGCTTGAGTGGCCTTTGTAAGCACTGTCTACTTCTTATAAAACAAACAGAGTCCAGTTTGAAAATGTCATTAAAAAGCACTCTATCTGGTCTCTCTGATTATACAAGTGCACACTGACAGTTTGGCACAAAGCGTGGACAGCTCTGTGAGCTCATGTGGCTGCTATGCAACTCAGATTACTGTAAATCTACTGGATAATGGAGACCTTGAAAAAAAAGAGAGAGCCAACCTCACTGCTCTGCAAACCTCTTTTTCTCTCTGTTCCCACATCTGTCTCTAATATTTGTCTTTTTTCATTTGACTGCATCTTACATGAGAAGTTGCATATCTTTGTTGGAGCATTCATTTTCCAGATAAAGCAAAACAACACAATAGTCATCATTATTACAGTGACTTCTAAGAGAGGACAGGCTCATCAGTAATGATGATAGATGACCCCATGAAATGGATAGGAACATTCTGGGCATAATCTGTGAACTGGGGTTATGTACACTTGCTTATATGTCTTGCTCATCACATGCATACAAGAAAACGTTACATTCTACATTCATGCCATTGCTGTTAACCTGCAATTACGAACCAAATTAAACCAAAGTGTTTTTTTGTTTTTTTTGTTTTTAAACGTGTACTTGGAAGTGTTCATTTAACACAGGGACTTTGCTGTGTAATCGTTGGGAAAACATAAAAATCTGGATGCAAGGTGTTGCCTTGAATTTTTCAATAGTAGCAATTATTTTTTAGACAGTGCATGTGCAAGAAAAAGGGTGACATCTCTGCACCACTCACTGTCTTGCAAAACTATAGTTGCAACTCAAACGACTAGCACTGGTGCACCAAGAATATTTCATCATAGCAGGCCAATAGATCCCTAGTACATCTCCTCTATGTAGGTGAGTTCATTAAATCAAGACAATCGACGAAAAGCGGCGACATTCCAAAAGCAAACAAAGGCAAACATTTCTGCAGAATTGCACAGTTCATCTATTGCTTACTACATATTAGACGTGCACTAACAGAAAATCCAAAACACATTTTCATCGCAATCACCTTCTGGGACGCAAAGCAGAAAGACAATTTCACAATACCGAAGACAGAATACGATCATATCTATCTGGATTAATACAAAACGTACATGAAACATTCGATCTGTGAGCTCTAAGCTACATCGCATCACCAGAAGAAACGAAGCGTTTGTGTCATTACCGGGGTACAGTTGGATGAGAGCCGCAGGTTCTCTCTCAGGCTGATGCGCAAAGGAGGACAGCAGCGCGAAGTTCCGCGAGTTCTACTTCGTGTTTGGGTTTTATTGCCGCGCTCTACGGACATAAGATCTACGCAACGTTTCTTCTTTCTCTGTGTTCTGTGTGCAAAGCGAATATATTTTGCTTCAGTCCTTCACGCTGAGGAAAGTGTCCGATTTCATGTGACTCCCACATGCGGGAAAACACACAAAGTGCTTCCCAGGGTTGCCAGATTGGGTTAACCATTGCCCTCACTGTCAAAAATCTTACGTGTACTTTCAGAAAAACACCTTTTATAAAATATTGCAGTGTTTTCTAAACGGCTTATCCGTGTACATCATAGCAAATGTGGTGTTTGGGAATAGACTTATCAATATCATATGAGAGTTAAAGTGAAGAGAACAAAACATCAAGAAGCATATCTTGCAGAATTATTAAAATTAAAAACACAGGGTTCCAGTTTTGTATATTTTCAAATAAAACATTGTGTTATTTGAACATTTACACCTTTTTGAGTCATCAATGTGGCAATATTTATTTTTAATTAAATTTAAAAAAAATTCTAAGAACACAAAACTGCTCGTCACCATAGAGAAAGTGCTTTACTTTGAGGTCTAAAACAGGCTTTTCTACCAGTAAAAATACAATAATAGTTTCAGAATTATCAAATATATGATATAAATTGCATAATAAAACAGAATTCAGAATAAATATTATGAAATATATAATGAAAACAGTCCTGAAGTTGTCACTGGAGTTACCAATTACAAAAATCTGTTATTTTGAAATAAAAATCACACTTATGACATTTGTCTCATATTTATCATACACATAGCAATATCACACATAGGCTGAGTGCAAATGTGAAACTGATCTTATAAAACAGTTCAGTAAGTAAGATGCTAATAATATTGTGTTATTTTAGACTGTACGAAAATGTAAAGACAAAGCAGAACTTTTACAACAACCACTCCCACCCTGGCCTCCGTTCACGTTGCACTTGTCAGTACGGGATCCGTTTCACCTGCACGGTCCGTTCTGCGCATGCGCATAATTACATAGTAGAAAACGTAGTCTCAGCCTCAGACGTCACACCCACGGAGCGTTGGCTGAATGTCTGATGCATACGGTACACTTTTCTGGAAACACTTTAGCAGTGTCGAAGTCATCATCTGATTGGTTGAATTTGAGCGGATTTCCGGGGGGCGCGAACGTCGCGTTTATTTTCGGTCCGCTGAGAAACAAAGCGCAGACGTGTAATTGCGGAAAAAAACCCTGTCTTGTTTATATGAGTGAAAATAAGCATTTATTAAGATCAATTAAACGTTGGATTCTCAAAAGTATGTGATCCAATTTTACTAGTTGTGCGTCCCCTCCTATCTATTATGGAAGATCAAGTGAAGTACCTAACTGAGAAGGGAATATCATCCGCGTTTGCTGGCAAACATGAAACAACAGACGCTGACATCGCAGCTGGCCGATTCATTATTGTGTTCGGTTCTCCAGAATTGCTCGTGGGTGTTAAAAACATGGAGAGATATGCTTAAACAGATGTTTACCGCAAGCGTCTCATCGGGATTTCTATGCTGACTGACTTGTTGCACGCCGTTCTGTTGTTGTGGGGACATTTCCACGCACCGAAACGTGACGCTGAACAAAACGAACTGTGATTGGTTGTTTGACATGTCAGTCAAACGGCATTATGGGCGGGCCTTGCCAAAGTAAGCGGCTATGAAGTCCAGACCTTCAGCCGTCAGTCTGAAGGTCTGGCTACGCGAGACTACTGTCACAGTAGTTTACTGTTTCACTACTGTTCAAAAGTTTGGGAACAGTACATTTTTATTCTTTCTTCTTTGAAAGAAATGAATAATTTTATTAACAAAGAATCTATTAAATGAACAAAAAACTCACAGCATAGATTTACATTTTAGAAATGTTTTATATTTGGTAAAATTTTTTGCTTTTTACTTGTTGTTCATCAAAGAATCCTGAGAAAAACAAAAGTAAAAAATAATCACAAGTTCCAAAAAATATACTTTAAAGTGTCCAAATGAAGTAGTTTCATAGTGGTCTTATATGGTTTCATTACAGGATATATCTCAGCCAACATATTTTTGTTTCATCAATGAATTGTATCACAGCTACAGTATTAGTAAGCAACAACACATACATTAGCATAACAGATGCTAGGTCTGCTCCTTAAATAAAACAACACAGACATACTCTTTATGTAACTGCACAGCAAGCCAAAATATGTATTAATAAAACTGCATTTTTACAATATCATGCCATTACATCACATTATAGAATTCTGAATGTATTTTATATAATATTTCATGCAATGTATCATGTATTTTAATTTGTGCTGGCAATGATTAATCACAATTAATCATATGGGTATATTTATTGTGTAGGCTATAAATACACACATGCATGTAGGCCTATAAACTTATAAAAAAATATTTATTCCATATTAAATATATGTATTTATAATATAAATCTCTTTCTCTCTCTGTATACACACACACACACACACACACACACACATATATATATATATATATATATATATATATATATATATACTGTATGATTGTGTATTTATATATACATATTAAATATACACAGAAAACAAACATTTAATATGCAAACAAAAACTTTTATTTTGGACGTGATTAATCACAATGAATCATTTGACAGCACTAATTTTGATAAATGTTTTCAGAATGAATTATCCATAAATACATTTGTCATTACATAAAATATGAGCTATTTCCAAATAATATAACTGGTTGGAACAACTTTTAATCATTACACAGTATATTTAATTTATATATTGGTAACACTTGCAATAAGGTTTCATTTGTTGTTAAAATTACTTAAAGTATGCCCTAGATAACATGAACTACTACAATTGTTTATTGGTAGTTAATGTTAACTTATGTTTACAAATCAAACCTTATTGTAAGGTTTCTGACATTTTCCCCCCAAAATCGTCTATGAAGAGACAAACAGGATTGAAAGTGGCACAACACAAGACATTTCTGTCCTTGAACAATGTTCTGTTGGACTAACAACATTCCTCTGTTGCAAAGAAGTTCTTTGATTTATAATTCAATATTCTTGTCATTCTATGGATTGTATAGGAATATAGCAGTGTAAATAACTTTGTGATTGAAGTGATCAAATTCTACTTTATAGTACTGATTGAGCAGAAAAGGTACTAATATGTACAATTTAGGAACTAATGAATACACTTTAGGTACTGAAGTGTAGCTGTAATGCACCCTTTAGAAGTACATATGGTACAGAGGTGTCCTTTTGTAATCCTTGAACACACAATGCTTCTTTTCAAAAATACATCTTTTGCTTTTTCACAGTGTCTGTAGAATTTGCTGACCTTGAATCCTGTTTCAGCCAGGCTGTCAGGCTACATGCAGAAACCAGTCAGTCACACAAATCAACAAAAGCTCTGTTGCCATACATAAGTCTGATTCTGCCCATTTTGTATTTATATTTAATAGTCCAAGTGTATCTACAGATCTCTTGCGCAGGGATACGTGATTGTGTGTTGCGGGACATGAGCCGGCTGGCCGTCAAGTCAACATTATTCCTGTAAATGCTCAGATGATGGTTTGGGAGTAGGCTACAGGGGCATTTATCTTCAGCAATAAATGAAAGTGGCTCAGTATCGCTCTCCGGAGATGACTGTAAAATAAATGAAGAGCCATTTCATATACAAGGTCACATCATCTCTCTCCGCTGCATATTAGCATTTATATTCACAGTGGAGCTCATGCTTTCATTCTGTGCACCCATTTCCCAGAGGACATGTGCGCGCCAATACTTTCTAATCATTGAGCTACAGTATATGCCTCTAGATAATTGTTGGGAAGTTTATGTTTCCTACACTCATGCATAAATGAAAATACTGGATTGTATAGAATCAAAAGTAAACTTTTTAACTTTCAAAACAACTATTTGGCTACTTGCATAGCCAGACTATGCACAGACTTTAAACACTGGTATTGTTCTCTTAAATTTTAACTACACAGTTCACACCACCGACTCACTTGACAAAAACCCAATATGATTTTTCACTTAGCTTTAGTTTATTGCAGAGAATGAACTCTTTTCAGTAAAATTTTAGGATTCTCACATGTTATGTTTTTCAAATGAACTTGTGGATTCTGAAGTCAAAACACAATGACCAGAAATAAAAAGCTAAACGTAGTGTATACTGAGCTAGACCTTGGTCTCATGACCTCAACATCACCACCATTAAGCTTCAACAACTGTAACTTTATTTAGTTTGAAGGGAACTTTACATTTTAGGTGTAAAGAAGGTACAATGTGACAAGCTGTTCTACCTATAAGGGTACAGTTGTTGCTTTTTGTCCTCTCTTTTTTCTGTCATAGAATGAAATGTGAAAATATCTTGACCTTTTGTTAAAGTTGTCATCCGATGCAAAATTCTTTTTACAAGCTGTTTGAACATAAATGTGTGTTGAAGGTCACATCCATCTTATAATGATAAAAATTCACCTAGTGTTTATATATATATATAATCCATGTTTTAAAATCCCCTTTCTCAAATCAGGCTGTTCTGAGATTCCTGTCAGAATGACGTAGTTCTGCACAGACCCCTCCCATGATGAGTTGATTGACAAGGCTGTTGTAGTGCATCAGAGGAAATCAGAATTCCACAAAGAGGCCTCAGACAACGGGTAGTCATAAATCGGCCCATGATACCCTGTTGCCTGTTCCTGTAGCACAAAGGCAACGCAAGTACAAACCTCCAGATTCAGGCTGAACTGGTGGAACTGATATAAATGTTAACCTCGAAAGTTAATCTTTTGATTAATGGTTGTTCAAGTCAATGCAATAGCACCTATTGCTTTAAAATTGGTATTTCACATGTTCATTCTCTGGCTTCACTTTCAAGTACTTGTAAGGTTTGTGTTTGTGTAGAAGGCGGCGTGGGAATAGTTGCGTGAATTAAGCAATCAACGTGGAAACCACATGAATGTCCAACTTGAACCTTGAAAGCTTGAAACTTGAAAGCTATGTGGGTAAATCTTTTACTCACAAAAAAACAAAAAACAAAAAAAAAACATCAGGTTGCATAGATTTCTATTGAATTGTCTGTATTTTTTCATCCCGGAAAATTTGCAGAACAACGGTAAATGTGATTGTATCTTAAGAATGGCCCACTTCGTCTGAAAGCAGCCACCTGACTGGTGAAATGACCCTTTACATTTGCATCCATATTTATGAATTTAGTAGATTATTTTATCCAGTGTGACTTACAACCAACCTTTCATTTCATTTTTATATGCCATCAGGGGGAGTAAATCTAAAATACTTAATATCACAATAATATAACAACATGGAATAGACTCGAATAATGGAACAGCCTGCGTGCAATGACTCCCATAACGTGCATAAAGTCAGCCAATCAGATTAGAGCTGCCAGATTGAGAAAGTGCTTCTAGTTTTGTGTGTAATAGGCATCAGATGCTCAGTGAACGGTCCATGAGCAGACAGTGAAGGTGCTGTCTGACTTGCCAACAAATCAAACCCAACAAATGCTGTTTTCTGCACACATTTGTGAGTCAGTCTGCAACATACTTTCAATATCATGTCATTTATTATTTTTTATTATAATTTTTTAAATAATTTATTATTATTATCATTATTCATTTATTTTTGTGGAACATAAAGGAGAAAATTCGAAGAACTTTCCTGTAGCTTTTTTTCATAAAAGTTCATAGTGACTAAACCTAAACCCTATATTAAAGCTCCAGGGTTGTGCACATTTACAGTCTCACTCCAAATCGTCACATATTGATGCTTGTGAAGGCCCTTTTTGGTCACTCTTCGATGTGAAGGGTCCACCATTGTTTTAAAAAGGAAACCCATATTGTCAATATGCCAACGCAATAATTTCAAATAATTCAAAACAGTTTTATTTAAATTATATTATTTACACATTTTTGAGCAATAGTCCAAGTCTTTTGAGGCAAAAAGATAAATTTGTGAGAGGAATAGAAGTGGTTGCTTGTCTCCGTCCTCCGTACACTTCCTGTGTGCCGCTGCAGTCTGTGTGCGATTTAAAAAAATGCCGCTACAAGAATCCTTACGTCAACGTTGGTTGTGAAATGCCATTGGCTCTTGTGTATCTCGTGACCGATTGCATCATTTTAAGGGATGGGAGTATGTTTTCTGAATGTGACGTGAGTGCGGGATCATTTTTAGTAATTAAAACTTTGTGTTTTATTGTCTTCTTCACATAAAGACTTTGTATGGCTTCAGAAGACTTGGAATGTGACACAACTTGTTTGTAATGTATTTATACTGCTTGTTTTTGATTGGTTACCTGTACAGTAACTGCATTTGCCTGTGCATGTGTTTATATTGTTCAGAGGTGGGTAGGTGTAGGGTAGGGGTCACATAATAAATGTATGTAAGCACGCAAACCAGTACCTTGATGGACACAAAGCGACGCAAAATGGTCTTGACCAAGCGTCAAAATGTTGACAGGTTGGGAGTGAGACTGTGTTGGAAGGAGAAGAAAAGCACTTACACATTTGGGAGGTTTCTGTCTTATTGCACAAACAATTTGAAATTGTTTTACGGACAATTACATAGATTAAATATAAAGTGGCCAGATCACATGTTCAACTTATGTACTTTTTCTGCTAATTTCTACATTTTTAAAACATCATCTATCATTCTGAGATTAAATGTAACATTTGAACCAATGGTGTGTCCATTTTTTTGTCATTTAATTAAATATGTGTTAATTGTCTGACTGGACATGAGACCACATTTTAAATGATCAAAGATCAAACTCATGACCTTCATCAAACACAGAAATATTATAATAAGAGGATGTTGTTACAAACATGCACATGAGAAACAATTACCATCCGAACAGATCCATACTGTACAATGAGACCAGTCAATCACTACATTTTTTCACACCAGTGCAGTATTGTTTTATCTTTTCCAGGTAAGCCATGTGAGTGTGCGACTCTATGAAGCACAGAAGAAGAAGTGTGTTTCTGTGAGTCTGGTGTGTTCCAGGCCGAGTGAGCAGTCATACAGTACTACAGATACATGGCTGGGGACAGAGAGATGAGACTTAAACGAAAAACCCAGAGGGATTAGAGATAGAGAGAGGGAGGGAGAGAGAGAGAGAGAGAACTGAATGCAAAAGTAACAGAACACAAATTGATTACAAATAAGTTACGCACAAACACAGAGTCAGATATTAGCTGAGGTTATGGAGAGGTCAGGTGTTTCTTCAGCAAAGCCAGTGAAGCTGAACACAGTCAGAGGATCTCACATCATTACTGAAACTACTTCTGCTGGATATATCAGTCTGCTGCCTTCTGCAAATTTGTCCTTTAGATGCTAATACAAAACTTTGGAACCGATGCTATATATTGTTTTTGATGTGTTTTTTAAGATAGTACATTCTTGTTTTTTCATATTTGAGATTATGATGTTTTTTGTTTGTTTTCATTTTTATTTAAATTTTAGGTTAAGTTTTTTTTTTTTTTTCCTTGTTTCTAAATATACATTTTCCTGTTTTTATTTTGATATTAGTTTTATTTATTTAAACAAAATCTACTGTATGTTATTCTACATCTGTTACACCTATTAGTTTATCTGAGACATAGTTTTAACATTTGTATTGTATTTTTACAATTGTACTTTTTTATTATTTATAATTTTAATGTAACTTTGTTATAATGTCAAAATTCTGAATAATAATATATAATATCAAAATTATGAATAATAATAATAATAATAAGAAGAAGAAGAACAATAACTTGTATACTTAGATATTCACTCAATTTTATTATTGCTGAAGTAGCAGTGTTCTCACATTATATGTTCTTGGGGTTAGAGTTAAAATCAATAAGTATAAGCATCAGTGATGGCAGTACTTGCCTTAGCAAACATACCGTTAATTATTCTGTATAATTATTGTTTGCATGAATATGCTGAGCGTGCAGGATTGTGTTTCAGGCCTCAGTGTTTGAAGGAAGCACACATTCAGAGGATGTTTTCTATCCTCACTTTAAAGTGTGAGCATCTGGAACTATTACAGGTGCTGCTCTCTCATTTACCTGCTCATCAGTCCTCCAAGCGTTTCCTGAAAAGATCTGGATATTGGCCTCCGTTCACAGCAGAAGCATCTGGACTGAATAAGAGCAGAGGTTCAGGAGGACAGGAGAGCGTATGACTATCACTGGATCTTTGGTGGTGTCCCTCGACCTCCTGGACTCCTCCAGAGATCTGGGGAAAGAGGTCTAGAGAAAGCTGAAACTGTGGATCACTATAGAGCCATACAGAGAGTATTCATGAACCTCTTCTCTGCGAGACAAATCTCTGTGAATAACAAGCAGAAAACAGCTGTGAGGTGTTGTAGTTTGCTGAATATTTTTCATTTGATTATACCATCATCCACTGTCTTTCTACAGAAGAATCATTTCTGGTTCCACAAAGAACTGTTCAGTCAAAGGTTGTTTTTAATTAAGAACCATCTTTCTTACCTTTTATTATTACACGTCTCTCTGGAATGCTTGATTCTGATTGGTCAGTTGAGACATTTGCAGGTTCGTTCTTTTTGAATAATAACCGCTCCAA
>JAUCMU010000021.1:2788808-2809621 GCA_032275025.1 Enteromius treurensis | reverse complement strand
ACAAATCTTAATTTTCTTAGTTTGAACAGCAGCTACGCTAATTTTGTTCCTATTTGTTCTGTTTCTACCATGGGATTATCATCCCGTGGTAACTAGGAATTAACAAGCTCCAGCCTGGATCCAGAACAGAGATGATGCCAACCCCACAGAGGACTTCAGATGATGCCAACCCTGAAACAACACACAGCACCACTGAACTCTGCAACTAATTTATAATTTTCCTTGTCTGTTCGATTACGTTATTAATTGATCTTTATCTATGCCATATGCACATGTACAAACTACTACTACATATACTGTAAAACATTACTTTGGTTTAAAGCTGCTTTGCAATTACACTGTATGTATCATGAAAAGCGCTACACAAATACATTTGAATTGAATTGAATTGAATAAACAAAATCTGAATTCAAAACAATGTTCCTGTTTGCTGTGCCAGATTTTACATACTGTAAGTACATGGCTGAATATGCCCTTTTTGGTTACCATCTTTAATAATTAAGACTGCATTCAAGATTTGTATTTGTCATGCATAATTAAATAAAAATATATACCTTGTCATGTGATGTTAAATGATTGGTCAAAAGTACGATATCTTTAATTATAAAACGTTTCAGGGGGGGAGAAAAAAAATCACTTTCATTTATTAACCTAACTTTCTGGCCGCAAATCTTTTCATTTGCCTTGTTCACCTCATATTGCTGCCTCTCACTTTTAAAATTCTCCTCTCATTTCTCTCCTCCCCCGCCTCTGTCTTCCTTTTCTTGGACCATCGATTTCTCCTTACCAGCCTCGTCTGTTGTCTGTGTCGTTCTGGTGTTTTGCTGTTCAACACCGGAGGGTCTGGCTGCGTTGAGACCTCTAGAGCAGCACTGGACCACTGACCCCCATCCCACCTTGAAATCACCATTCTCACACATGTGTAATCAGGCACGCACAGACCAAATGACCACCTGTTAAACACTCTACAAAATCAATCAGTGTCAGCTGGAACATTTCACAGGGGAATCAAACAGGCATTCGTGTGAAGACGAGTGAATACTTGCTTGTGCGCTGACTGGTTTGTTCAAGAGATCGAAATCGATGTCGCTCTCACCAAGTACAAAAGCATGCTGGCCATTACAGATTTCTCAGAACATCTCCAGTGGACAGAGTCTTTTTGGAAACTAAAGCCTCTGGATTTTTTGAAGAGCCCAACTGTGCATTCTATAGGGGCTCCCTGAAGCCCAGTTTACAAGGCTCTGTAACACTTTTGTTGTTCTGAGTGGTTTTATCACACCTTTTGGTCAAGCAGAATATAAAAATTGGTATACAATCAATCCCTTGTACAAAGAAAATATATTTACTTTTATATAAAAAAATCTATAAATTTAATTATGCAATATATATATATATATATATATATATATATATATATATATATATAATATACAGAATAGCATGTTAATACATTACAATTGATTGAATAATCACCACTTTCCACATTTCCACTTTAACTGTTCTATCATTATGTATTTTTTATTTTTAGTAATATACTTAATACATAGACAGACATGTAATCAAATATGTATTGTATGTGCAGAGAACTTTGAATGTTTATATTTGTAAATTTACAGTTCAAATCTTTATCAGAACATGTATCTGCAAATTTATGTATCACGCTTTTTGTGATGTTACGGGTGTCATCAGATGGCCATTTTCCACAAAATCATTTGATTCTTTAGGGTCTTCTTTAAGGATTTCAATAGTAGTGTAAAAAACATTACATTAAAATCAGCTCTTTTCATGGTAATCCTTTTTGTTGAATTTCCCTTTAAATGCTAATGAGCTCTGCTGATCCCACCCCTCTTTTTAACCATACATCAAAGACAATAGAAATAATTATAAAATTATTTGTAAAAATGTACTTAACTACTTCCTGAGACAATTAAGAAAAAATCAGCACCTTTTTTAAACGAGGTGCATCTTGAACATCTTGCATACTAGTAAGATGAGAATTTCAATATGCAGTACATTAAATCTTTTGAATTTAGTAGTCCAACAAAACACAGCACACACCTACAAATGGTGTCCAGCTAAATTTTGAAAACCAAATTTTTGGTCCAAGCAGTCCTCTGCATCTCAGGATTGTTCTCAGTAAATAAACCTTTTTATTTCTTTTTAAGCAATCCGTATTCATCTCACCAAGAGAACCATCTGTTCATATGAATGATTGTCACAGACTTTCCACCTCCATGAGAACCAAAGCTCCTCTACAGGGTCCAGGAGGATATACAGTAGTGGGAGGTAAACATACATTGTTCTAAGATAGACTGTGCTAGACTTGAAGCACTCTCTGGCTGCATGGGAGTGTTTAAATGCCACATTGTCCCATATAATCACAAATGTTGGCATTTTTCTTCTCACCTGGACTCCCTTTGAGGTCATGCAGGAATTAAATGAGCCTCTCTGTACTGTGTGGCCCAATTACAGGTTTACATAACTGCCTGCTGTCAGAGTATGTTATGGCTCACGTTGTGATGGTGCCACCACTGGGATGACCTGGGACATCCACTGCTGCTAGGTGTTCACATGATGCTGATATTGATGTTGTAAATGCTTTATTAATCAGATTGCAAAACAGTGTTTGAAAGAAACATACAGAATACAATAATATAAGAATATTCTACATCCAACTTACAGTAATTGGAACACAAGCAGCATCGCCATTTGTAATATTTCAATATGGGAGATTTCCAGTGTCATTTAGATTTTAACGATTGTTATAATTCTATTTATTTACCTTTATGAATTGAAGGTCCCATACATTACTTCTGTATTGCAAAGTAGGTGGATCAACGTATGTAATTCATTCATTCTCCAACCACCTGCCATGAAAAAACAAGAACCTAACTTTTTTGTCCTATTTACACTAGAGGGCCTTAATTACTATGTACTTACAATTAAATCAATCATTTGATACAATGCACTCATTGTGGACATATATGTTTTTACATTGAACTTACATATCAAAACAACAACAACAACAACAACAAAAAAAACTATTACATAGTAATTAACAGTGTTGGGCACTTTAATTTAAAAAAGTAATTAGTTATAGTTACCGTAATGATAACACTTCAGAATAGGGGGTCAGAATAACGCATTAGTTAAGCATTAATTGATGGTTGACTTGTTCACAATTAAGCATAATTTGAGCAAAAACACACTAGTAATCAATGATTAACCTAAAATTTTAAGGGCCCGAATTATGCATTAATTAAGCACAAATAAACTAGTAATTTATAATGAACAATTACGCATCAGTTAGTAAGTATTTATAGTTATTAACTGAGTTACAACATTATAAAAGTAAATACCAGGGAAAGTAACAATTGCGTTACTTAAAAACAAAACAAAAAATTATAAGATAACAAAACTACTATGAATTCTAGGGAGAATAATATTAAGCTCCAGCCAATAAGATTGTCGTTAGTGCATTAGTTCCAACCACTACTGGAGAAACCGGCATTTCTTAAAAGCTTAAAGGGAATTCCAAAGGAAATCAATTATTTTGACTGGATACAACAAAGAATATTGTTTACCTGTATCGCGTCAAGTCTGCATGTTTTTGAAGACTCTTATTAAAAGTTAATAATGCCATATTTTACTGTCGGTAACAGTAACATTGTTGTAACTGGGAAACAGTAATTCATTTGATTGCTCATTACTGAAAAAAATGTTTTGTACAGTTTGTAACACTGTTTATTTAAAATCTTTAACTACATCTTTTACACTGTAAACAACTGTAAACCTACCCATACCACCAAGTCTGTCCCTAACCTTACCCGTATCCCACCTCAATAACAGCAAAAATGTTTTGCAATACAATATGACTACAATAAGTATATTGTACTTATTTTGTTATGTAAGTACATAGTAGTTAAGGCCACCTAATAAAATGCCTTGGACTAAAAACAGGAAAACACCTTCGGCAGATGGCCGTTCTATGTCACATGATTAATTTTTTTAGCCGCGTGAGAAGCAAATAATCTACATGTATTATTTTCAGGTCATAATGCACATACTATTTAGTATGTCCACAAACACATATGTAAAACAAATGCTAGAAGGGATTCTAAATGCTCAAAAGAGCCCTCTTTGAAAGCATCTCCAAAACAACTGCCTTGTTTATGGTTCTTTTTAATCATGGTTGTAGTTCAAACTCTTCTAAAGCACAATGGTTTGTGAGCATTAGAGTGGTGAAAAGATCCACACTAGATCCACAAAATCTACAAAAAGTAGGACATGAAGGGACTTGGGACATATATTCTAATCCCAATGGTATACAGGGATACTATTTACATTGAATTTCCAATAAGATAAATAAATAAACAAATAAAAAAATATTAAGCACACTGATGATGCCATTATCTGCTTATTAAAGCTTTATTCGGCAACAGGGTTTAGCCTGATGAAGACCTAAAGGTCAAGGGAAAAAATGTGGATTAAAATATGTGTTTATTCATTTGGAATTAAATAATACAGATGCACCTATATCGTATTATGAGATCAACTCTGCTTGGACGTGGATACCCTTTTTTCTATTTTTACATCCAGGTTTGCTCCCAAACACAATCCTTCCTCTTATCTAGTTTTGGTCAAGTTGAAAGGAGCCTCACACACACAAATCAAAGTGTGGAGTGTTGGCATGGTTTCAATCCCTATGAATCTTTAAACAACACTATGGACAACAACAAAAAAAATGTTGTTCAGTTTTGTTCAAAACCCCAAATATCTTCCCTGGATATATTAGTGGTGACAAATTACTCTCCTCCTTTTTAGGAGTCTTTGGAGTTTAATGCAGCGTAATGTATTTGTAGACTGATTATATATATTGTTGATTTAATAAACATCTCACATTTGATGCTTAGATTCATGACATTATTGATTATATTGATTGATAATATCTCTCATTTGTTTTGCAAAACATATGCATTCTCTTCCTCTTCCTCTGACAGCCAACTTTGCATAAAACCCCCAAGGATTAGATCCTAGAGGGCCACTGTCCTGCTGAATTTAGCTCCATTCCTAATCAAACACACTAAAAGCCCAATCCAAACATGCCGTACAGATTATCTGAAAAGTATTTATCATGTAAAATATATAAACGAAATACATCAGATTGTAAAAACATTTAAGTCTGCAACACTCTGGTACAGATCTCAATTTCTTTACGTCAAATGCAACATCATGAACCATCAGCACATAACATCTGCTTGCTTCAGGCAGATGCTTGATATCGCTAACAGCTAAAACATCCCAATCTCAGTTTTTCTCAAATAATTTTTCCGAAGTAATAGTTTCAAAACAATTAACACAACCATCTGGACACTACATAATTGTTAATTTTTCTTGATTTAAAATTTTGAAGTTACGTACATAACTTTCTCGGGATACTACACTAAATGTCTTCTACTTAAAAAAGCAAATGCAGTTTACTACTAGCCTGGCTTCCGCAACTTTAAAGCTCATAGGAGCTTAGTCTGGCCTTCAACATACTGTTGAAGATAATTAACACATGATAATATCAGCATTTGAAAATGCAACCAATGTAAATTATTTAAGCATGTTTTGTACCAAGGGCACACAAGATTTTGATTATGAGATTTTACTTTAATTATATCAGTATGATTTGTATTTGTGCCACATGTCTGGATGTTCTATGCTGTCATTTCCCCATGTGCTCTGTGTTTTTTCCCCTGTGACCTAGTTCTGTTTGATTAGTTATTCTGTTCAGGTGTGTCTAGTTAATTATCATTGATTTCCCTTCCTTTATAAGTTGCTTTCTGTCCTCCAGTTCTTGTCCGTTCGCGTCGTTAGTGTAAAACTGTTTTCCCTGACATTTGTTAATATTAACTGTTGTTAAACTGCTCTGACGCCTCTCTCTGCGTTTGTGGATTGTACTGTACACACCCGTGACAATTAGTGTATTCAAAATATTACAGTATTATTCAATGTGCTTTGCCTTTCTCAAATCTTAAATCTTAAAACTCTACTTGCAGATAAGGTAGTGATAATGAAATATAGAAGGCCACATAAAGTACAGTACACCTACATTACTGTTTACCTGCTTAATAATGCTAAACCATTAAAAGAAGTGCACTTTGTAATACTGCTGAAAAGTTAACTTTAAAAAAAGTTAAATCCTGTTTTAAGCAATCTTTTGTGTGTTATTTTAGTGTATTATTTCATTTTGCAGTTGAAGTTTATTTATTTTAAATGTGCACTAATTTGAACCTTCATTATTACAAATGTGTAATTACAAATATTTTTTTCAAATACATTCAATAGAAGTAAATTAAGTAAGTATAATAAGTCATTACAGTATATTCTAACATTAAATCTGGCAGTACACTTTAAACATTTTAAAGACAATAGTTACTACTATGTCATTTATGTAATTATGAAATTACATGTAAAGTTGTATAGGGTTAGTATAAAGGGTTAGTTCACCCAAAAAAATAAATCCAGTCATTGATTACTCATGTCGTAAGTCAGAAGAGAAGAATGGTTGAGTAAATTACATTATTTTTGTTTTTGCCGCACAGAAAAGTACTCTCCTGGCTTCACAAAACTGAAGTCGAGCCAACTTGACTTTTTTACCGATGTTTTGACTACGTTTCTGGATCTGGGATCATTTCAGTTGTATGGCTATACAGAAGATCAGATGGCTCTCCGATTCCATCAAAAATATCTACATTTGTGTTCCGAACATGAATGAAGCTCTTATGGGTTTAAAACGACATGAGGGTGAGCAATTAATGACAGAATTTTCATTTTTGGGTGAACTAACCCATTAAGTCCTACTTAAGTGGGTCAAAACATAATTGTAAATAACATTCACTCCTTGTGAATTCACACTTCAATTATTTATTTTAAAGTGCAGTATATTATTTCCATGATAAGCTCTTACTTTAAAAGTATGCATTCTTTTCACAAGGGCTGTCCATGCAAGTAGTACAAAAGGACAATTCATCAAGGAGTGATGAAGCAGGGGCATCTCTGTGCACAGGGAGCCCAGAGCTATGACTGCAACAGTCACTGAGCCAAAGAGTTATAATTAAATCAGAAGCAGGTAAATTTAGTTGTTGACAATCGCTGTCATAGTGCGGAACCAATCATCTCAGAACCAAGAGAGACTCGAAATTCAGATCCTGGCATGTAAGACCGCAATGGTTTCTGCAGGGGACCTAAGATACATATTCATGCCACTGTTTAATTATGTATGCGTATGCTAATGCAGGTCTCTGTGGGTCCACTCAGTCTTATTTAGACGATAGAACACTGACCGAATATATGCTCTTTTTCTCGACTCTCAACAGTAATGAACCGGTAGTAAATCATTGTCTGGATCGCAGAGCCAAGACCATGCCAGGGTAAGTAAAGGATGTTCTCTTGCATTTTTGTTTTGCTGTTCAGGGCAGACAACATTTGGTGGTATTTTTTTAATGAAGCATCTGCAGTTTGAGTTGGCAAAGCCTCCAGGAAGCCTTCCATTTGTTTTATAAATTATCAAAGCCTGAACATGTAGCTCAGGTACAAGACACCAGAACAGAGCCATTACAGTGTATGGAACATGCTGTAGACAGCTCTCACTTCACACATCATTAAGATCTGTGGAAACTGATCCTGAAACAGCTCCATGTTCTTGAACCATCTGAGCTGAGTGCATTTTACTTCCAGGCATGAATAGCTGTGGATGGTGTTTGAATCTATATGTTTCAAAGCACATACTTTCACCTGGACAAGACTAGCAACGTTGTGAAGATCAGTATATAATAAAATAGAACTGTACAGAATAGAATAGAATATTAACATAATAAAAAATGTGTTATTATACAGAGGAGTAAATCTGATCTATTTATTAAAGAAAGAAATGTACCCCAGGGATCAATGCTGGGTCCACTTCTTTTTTTAATTTTTTTTTCTTTCAAATGACACTGCCCTTACTTAAAATACTATAAATGCACTTAAATCAAATTCGTAAAACTCTTTTTTTCTAATTAATAAAAATTAATTGTTTGTTTATCATTAATATGAGATTTAATGATATAAGACAACAACATCAAGCAAGCAACAAGAAGCTGAAAATATAAGCACTTTTTTTGTGTGCCTGTGTTGCGTTTCTGTCTGTTTGGTTTTGTTTTCATGTGTCCTTGTTTTGGTTTCATTTGGAGTTCCATGTGCTTTTCCTTATTTGGTCTTTCATGTGATTATTAGTTAATTATCTTCCAGTCATTTGTCACAGGTGTTTTGAGTTTTCCTTGTGTTTTGTTTTTGTATTTAAGTTCAGTGTTTCCAAGGGTCTGTGTCAGTCAATGTAAATGTTACTTGTTTAATGTTTCTCCTTGTGTTTTGCTTTATTATTAAAATACTTTTGTTATTTGAAGCTCTATGACTCCAGCGATCTCCTTCACCCACACCAGAAGTATAACAGCCTGACTTTCGACTCTCTTGTAGAGATGATTAATTCTACACTATGACAGTGATTGTCAACAACTGAATTGACCTACTTCTGAATTAATTATGATTCTTGCTCTGTGGCCAGTAATCTAGTTAGTCAATATCCGACAATCCCTGCCAAATTTAAGTTCCAATGTTGTGGACAGCTGCCTACACTATTTTATACAAAGCAGACATTAACAAACAAACAACAACAAAAAACCTGGCATCACATTTTGATAATGAATGCTAATAAATTCCATTAGATGTCTGTAATCATATATAAGTAATACATTTTGTCATATAATAAGCAAAAATACAAACACACTATTGTTGTTGGTGGGTAAATGATTTATTCAGTATAAATAATTTCACATGTTTTCCTATTAAGAACAGTGACTGAGCTTTCAAAGGTTTAATGTCAATAAAGATTAAGCGTTTTGCATTTAAATTTGTTTGCTATTTTAAATGTGGTTTGAATGAAAATTGTATGTGCCTTGCGGTTACTTTGAATGCGTTCTTAGTTTCAGCCTTACAGTTTGAATATTTGACAAAGTTTTGCTGAACAAAACAGGATTTTAGACTCTGCATGGAAAGAAAATCTCATCAGATCCAATCGGTTGCATTTTGACCTGTTTTGAACCATAAAGAAAGATTAAAATTTAACAATCAGCTTTGTCTCTTTGATTTTTCCCCATAAAGGTTAACAATTCAGCAGATGGACTGGGTTTGAAGAGGACATGCACAATCTTTCCTTCATGCTTTATCTTTTATTCTTTGACACACTGATGTTGTCATGCAAGTTCTATAGCCTATCAGGCTTATTGGGGTTGAAGGTGATATCTTCAAGATTCTCCCTGTATGATTTCTGTTGCTCTTATGTGCTTGAAAAGGCACAATTGAAAAATCTATCTTTCCTCCTCCCCCAACTACGCCTTTTCAAACTATAATTACAACTCTGATTGTTGCTGGAGTTGAAAGTTCAGCTATAGTTTTCAAGACATGACGTGTCTAATTACACAATCTACGCAAAAGAAGTCACCTCAACCCACAATATAATGACAGACAGCTTCCTTGATGTTTTTCCTGTTAACTGCATATTGTTTCTTTCTGAAATACTAACCCAACAGCAATTCTCAGGTTATTTAGAAACCATATAGTAACATTTTCCTTAATAAAAGACTTTTTCCATAAAAAATTGACATGGCATTTGGCACTTAATGATAGTCTGAATACAACTGATACTTTAGGATTAAAAAAATACAGCAATCGCTGATTTCCTCTGCAAACTATTTAGAAGTCGTAATGGTTTTAAGAAGTGTGTAATTACTACGACCCCTCTATAATTGTACAGTAATTACAGACGCTACCTCTTTAACAGTTTGGAAAGAGTCTAACATCAGGGAACAGACCAATTAAGTGACTAACGGGAATAAGATTCAAAATCAACCATCAATACAAAGAAACCCTTCATTTATATAAAGGAACATAGTACAAATGTGAACTTTAAATATGAACTGAAGTCAGGTATGCAAGTTCTGAGGCCTTCAAATTGGAAAAAAAGGAAATAATTTCTTTTTTCGTAATATTTGAAACACATTTGAGCAGGTGCCCTGAGGCATATCATGCTGACATTCAATCTCATGCCTCCTCTGAGGTGGCACAGACGTATCACATATAATTGTTGATACAACTTGTTTATCTTGTACTGTACAAAGTTATTATAAAAGATTTTCTTTCTAAACCAGTTTGACAGCGGAATAGACATCCAAATTACAGATTAAGAAACATATTTGGATATGTACTTTTAACCATGCTACACAAATGTGTTTTTAGCTCAATACATTTTTTTTATGCTGTCAGTTACCATAAAAAAAGCTGTAAGTCCATGTGAAACGTGTTGTGAAAATTAAAAAATGGCATGGTTGGTTAATTTGTGCTGTTGTTAACACTGTCATTCAGGTTTAGTCTAGAATTTTGTGTAGATAAGCAAGCATTATCCCTTCATTTCGAGTTCAGACTGCAATATTTTAGCCCGATTTTTACTCGCCGACAGATTTTGGGAAAATCACAGGGAAATCGGTGCTCGGAGTGACAATCACACAATGTGAACTATCAAAGACACAATCTGAAAGAATCGCTGACACCTGTGAGATATTTGGCATGCTAAATATCTGGACCTGTCAGCGATTCAAAATCATGGCATGTGAAATGTGTTCTGAATAAAATAACAACAAAGAGCAACATCCAGGGGAGTGGGATGTTGGGGGAGGAGTTACGAAGGTATAGAAGGTAAATATCCTCCTCCATAATCTACTTTTCTTTTTCTTCTTTTTGCTGCAAATGAGCGCACATGGAATTTGTATGGCAAGCTTCTTGCGGGCAGCCATTTTTAATAATAATCCCAGTCTCACGTGAGAACTCCGGTCTTGCACACGTGATCTTGTGTTGTTTCCATGTCACTTCTCGCATGTGTTTGGTTAATTTGCAGACCGGGACAAAGCTATTGCCGATTCTTCCTATTGTAAACTCAAGCAGGGTGAACAAAGCAGCAGCTGAATGCAACCCCAGATACTGTAGTCATGCAGTGTGAAAATAACATGTAATAACATGTCACAGATACTGTCCTTCAAGGGAAAAAAACAAAAAAAGATACTGTCCCTCAAGGACACTTTCTTACAGGAGGGAAAGGAGAATGTGACACCAGAAGAAAAAGTTTCAAAAGAGAGAGACCGCATCTCTTTTGCCTCCCTTAAACACACAGTTTTCACTGAGCTCTTAAAGTGTGGGGTGAGGAGTGAAATTGATCATGATGTCACTCGATGGGTTTCGCGAGGATATGTTGGCTTATAGTGTGAAAAGGTGACTAATAATCATAGTAGGCTCACAAAGACATGAGCACTTACATGATATTTAAATCTCTAGCTCTAGATGAACATTATGGATTAAAAAACTGTAATTATGCCAAGTTTAAAGACAATTCTTGATGTAAATTTACTTAAAATTGACTGAAATCAAGGGGTGGGGTAAACCTGAATTAATCCAGTCAAACCACCTTGCACACATGCACATTGTTGTGTTGTGTATGTTTGCATCCCATGTGCATGTCCATTTATTAGGTAATTTTATTTATGACTATTTATGACTTAATTAGAAACTAATCAGTGGAGGAGACTGTATGTTTACAGTCGTATGTAGTATTTATCTTCTGACATATATGTCATCAAAGCAAATATGAGAGCAGCTCTGGAATGACATCTCAAGTTCTGCATAAAAACTAAAATCTGTAAATCTGACTTCAAAGTTTAGTTTTCATATAAATAGAACTTTCAGAATCGGAAATCAAATTGCATTCATTTATGCATGCACATTAATCACTGTATCATCTACACATCTGTACATTTATACTGCACCTCCCAATCAAAATACAAGAGGTCTCAAAACAGATCCCTATGGTACACCAACTCTATATGCATGATTTACCTTCATTAACTAAACTGTCCGGATATTGTATTGTAGACTTAATTATCCTGGGAATAATGGTGACAGTTTTGTAATAAGACCACAATGGTCAACAATATCAAATGCTTTTATTCCTCTATCGATAATGGCTCCAATAACTTTTATTTTAGATATTTTAGAACATTTATATTAGGTCAACATGTACTTATTTTCTAAAGTAAGTACAGTAGTTCGGGCTACCTAATATAATAATACCCATTTGTCAAAAAGAAAACGGTTTCTGATTATCTCAAGTGCTTGGTTACTTTAGTTCAAATTGCTTGGGATGTAATCTTAAAGGACTGTTGTTAAAATAAGTGGTAAGGTGTTTTGCCCCACACCACTAACAGGTACTATACTGATGGGTTTATAATTGCACAGTCCTGAAAGATCCCTAGATTTAAAGTAGGTGTTATTGTAGCAGTCTTCCTTTCCCTTGGAAAACTCCCTGTATCGACAGACCTATTAATGTTGTCCGTAATTGGACCAGACAAACAACCACTAAATGGTTTTAGCGATATTGTATCAAGTCAGCTCACATCTTTTGGAACTCCATATTAAACTTACATTTGCAAATGTCAGTTTTAACTGTATTGATTCTACAAAACATGAATTGAAAAATTCTGCTATTTGCCTTTTCTTAAAAACATCGACATTGGCAAAAACTGCAGCTACATTTTGAATACGGTTCAGTTTAGTTTTCTCCATTAAAAGCTAAGTATTTTAGTCTGAATGTACACATTCAAAAATTCCAAAACTAACAACCTTATGATTGACTGTAACATGCTAAAGTACATTATTTGAATCAGCTGACTGTCCCTGATGGAAGGGATGTCTTGCTCACAAAAAAACTATCTTATCTGGTTATCTGTGCCAGCAGGTACCATGCCTGAGTTTAAATCCCTTAAAATGTAGCAACAGAGAAACTTACCCGGGCAAATAACTCTAAAAACAAACACATCAAGATCATGGTTTATTAATACATCACTTAAAATACTTGGACTCTGGAAGCTAAATTCAGAACTTGATGTAAACGCTGTAACTTTAGACTTTTTTTTCCATTAGTACCTGAGACTTACCTTAGGATGTAACGGTTGCATAATCTCAATCAGGAGCATGTCAGCTTTACTGGGATTTGGCCAGAGAAGGACTTTCTTTTGTCCTCCTTCCTGTGAAGTGGGCTGGGTAAAAGAGGAGAAGTAGTGACAATTTAAAACTAATTTAATAGAGGCACACCCCCTCCTCCCGCCATGTCTCTCTCTAGCTCATCCTCATGCAGTATTAACCACACTCTTTTTTGCTCTAATCACCTTCTTCATCATAGCTGTGCTTTAGCTGTGGGCTCCCCAGTGAGGGGCCGGAACTCAAGCAGGCTCCCTGTGGTCTGCTGGGATAAATTTAGCTCTCAATACATCAACGGCTACAGCCAGAAGCTGTGACAACTGACCGGACTGCTTTGCCAGAGCAATGTTGGATTGTTTCATCAATTAGCTATTGGCTAGTGCTGTGGTCATTAGAGAAAGTCCATAAAACACAGACTCCCACCCCTTAGCTATGCAGATGTAAAGTAAAGTGGGTTGAGGGGAAGGAGAAATTAAACCACTCAGTGAAAGCAAGTGAATCTGAATAAAGTCAAAACCAAAGGGGAAAAAAATCCATAGGGAGAACTTTCTGAGGTGTGTAATATATAATAACCACATATCCTGGAACTGAAACTATGTGCAGTTGGTGATGTGTTGAATATTAATTGTACTCACTTATGGTTTTGTTTTAGCACTGAAGGAATTATTTAAATCAGATACTGGTGCCCAAAAATGCCTTAAACATTTGGGGTGCACATTTCTGCAGTTCCAAGGGGATTTAATAAAAATAAAATTGTGGCGGGTGGTGACCTTTTTACAAAACTTGCTCTTATTATGGTATTTCTGATAAGTAATGTCAAGTGAATGGCGCAAAAAAAAAAAAAAAAAAAAATCACATTTGATTCTTGTACATAACTTGACCTGAATATCGATCCCTACATAAAAACTAACTGATAGTCTGTACAAAAGCAAACGTGAGATATGCAATTCAATTTTAACTACTTTTTGAGTTCATCTGTAGAGTCAAGTTTTGTGTGTGTCACAGGTAAAAAATTCCCAATACACATGCTTTGTCAGATAGCACAGCACATTGTTAACTGTGACAGTTAATAGCGCTGTCTTTTGTAAATAATTTACATGAAAAGAAAAAATGCTATGGTCATGGTTTTTAAATTGTCATTCTTTTCAGCACAAACACCCCTCATTATGGAAATGTTTATTAAAGAACTGCCAACTTCAAAGAGCGTTCAGTACAGATTTAAATAATTTCACATTTGTAAAAACAACTGCTGTAAAATAAATGGTCTTTAAAATACTTGCTCTGTCTTCTGTCCCTATGTGTGTGTGTGTATATATATATATATATATATTATTTTTTATTTTTTTACAGCTGGTCCCTTTCCTTTACTGCCATCCTCATACAGTATAAATATCAGCTCTTGCTTACTCTGTGACCCAGCCTGTCATTACTGTGCAAGCTCAAAAGAAAACTGCTTTCATGCCGCTGACTTCTCCACCGCGGCTGAGACAAGACTTTGAACATCAGAGCTCACTATCAGGCTGTGTTTGCTGCAGTCTGGGGTTTCAAGCAGTGGAAATGTACCCGGCAACCAATAGACATTATGGAGATGTAGTAAGTGACACAACCACCAGAGGACACTCTTACCACCTGCAAACATGTGTCGCTTTAGATGCACCAATTACCTCAATCTACAGAAGCTAAATATTGGTGCATATATAAACTTGGTTCAGAAACATTTTACCAACTACTTTAAGTGAAAAGACACAATGGTACAAAGAACGTGGCTGTACCAAGTGATTTTTTGTCATATATGATTGTTGTTTGTCAGGATTGCGTGATCTGATGCCAGATGTTGGATAAAAGCCCCAGCAGACTGTATGACAGTCTTTTATGTCAGACTATACAACATCTTACATTTTCCAAGCTAAGTCACGACTGACAGCATCGACTGGGCATTCTGACAGCCTTATTTTGACACTTAAACTGATATGGTACTGCACAAACCCAAGAAAGCCCTTGTGCTAATGGTGGCATTGCTTTTCAAGTCATAGCATGTGGATTCTATCTTGACTGGTTAAAAAAAAAAGATCTGTTACTTCTTCAGAGTGAGCATGAGATAGGAATTACTGCGGGAATGTGAAGAGGATGCGTAACAGTAAAAGTAAATTTATGTCACACATCACATAGACGTGCCAATAACATATTTACCAAATATTTCCCTCTTTCACTTACATACAGACCTACGTCAGTGGCTGAACTCCCATTGCAACGTATTGCAGTCATACTGTGATTGTGACCCAGAAATGTCTGACACTGTCAGAAATTAGTTTGAGGTTACATTCATCGCAAAGTCAATTAAATAGCCGTCAGTGAGTATTTTTAGCTTTTTTTTTTGTGTACTCATCTAAAAAAATATTTTCTGTCTTGTTGTTCAGTAAACTATCTAAATTTACTTGAAAATCAAAATTACACAAGGTCATAAGTCTTGTTTTAATAAAAAAAATCATCAAAATTAAGTGAATTCATGTTTAAACAATAACAAATATCTTTTTTTTTAATTTTTTTTTTTATTAAATCCTTGTTTTTAATTTGTTGGCTTTTCTCATCCCAATGGTTTTTTTTTTGTACTTATTTTAAGTATAAACTCACTTATAAACTCAACTATGTTTCTTGTAGTAAACAAGATTTAATACCTTGTGTAATTTTGATTGTCAAGTAAATCTTGATATTTTCACATTTTAAGAAGGACAAAAATAAATCAGCATAGTACAATTGTAAGAAATAATGTAATAAGCTTTTTACATTTTAGCTGTCTATTCTGATGATTTATCCTCATTCCATCTGAGTCCAGGATAAGCCATAATGTCAAACATGGACATAAAAATCTATAATCCATAAAAAAAAATAAAAAAAAAACTTTACATTTGCACAAAAGAATGGTGGTAGTTAGTAAAACTCACCCACCGCCATTTACTGTATGAACACTAAGCCTAAAAACATAACATTAATCAATTTCCTTTCCTTTCCACTCAAAAGAATCCATCGTTCAGGTTTTAACATGCCTGGTAGAAATTCTTACACAACAACCATCTTTCATTTTACGTCATTTTAATCCCGCCCCCCTTATTCCTGTCAAGTCGTGTCACTGCTCCACTGCCCCTTCCCTGCTCTTCCTTTCACTTCACGTTTGTGGTCTGTAGCATGATGTTCAACAGCTCAACAACGCTTTGCTGTTAGCCGACACATGCTCTCAAATGGCCTTTATCCCTTTTGTATTCACAATACCATCTCATGGAATAATTTATGTGTCCCATCACCTCTCGTGTGGGTACAGTGCCTCTGAGCTACTGCTGGACAGGATGGGTTTCTGCATCTGACAGCGAGAGCTATTTGAAGTGGATGATTGATGCCTGCCGGCAGTGGCTGTTTTGCGAGCCAGGCGGGAGAGGGTGATGTTTTCTGAAAGGCACACTGGTATGATTTGAATCTATAAGGGGGCCATGGGGTTGCTTCAGAGACCCACTGCAGCACGAGAGCGATGATGCGCTGTCATTACGTGCTCAGTATCCCTCTTCTCATGTTGGTTTCCATGTGCTTCAGAGTTTCTGTCACTCTTCTGAACATAAGAGTCTCTGTTTTGCATACTGTGCTTCAATACAAAGGATCAAACTCACTTTGTATTGCAGATACAGACGTCACTTTGTTTTATAAAGTGGTAGGGATTGTGGCGCCAGAACAATATTTGAAGAATGGATCGTGACCTCATGATGGCAAAGGCAGAGCTCATGATTATTAATTAGACCATGCTCAAATATTTCTCCATGATCTTTTGTTGGTTTAATAAATATGTGATGAATATTTGAAAATCAGTTGCATGTTAATTGCACACATGGTGATTTGTGGGAGGTGACCTACAATACTCAAGTTTACTTACAACATAATACATTTCAGAAAAACATACTTGTCACAAGCTGCGCCTCTGTGGCTCTTCCCGGATCTCAGCAGCGGGAACCATCACCTGAGTACTGACGTTACTACCCGGACTGATTTGACCCACGTACCTTGGCTTCTTCCGCTCACAGGTGTTCCTCGTTCCACAGACTATTTAAGCGAGAGCTTTGCATCAGTTCAACGCAAAGTCTTGATTGCCACGGTGTCAATTCTGAGCGTTTATTCTAGTCTGTTATACTGGTTTGATTTCTGATTGTTCTCTGGATTATTGATTATTGATTACTAATACTGCCTGCCTCTAATATATCTGTTGAACTGTGTACCGACCTCTGCCTGTCTGACTTTTCTAATTAAAGCTGCAAATGAATCCGAATGTCTCTGGGGATTTATCACAGAAGACTTCGCCCAACCAGGATCCAGCGGCACTCTTTCAAGTCGTGAGCGAGATGACTCGTCAAGCCTCAGTCCTTGCCACGCATCACCAGCAACTGGATAAACTAATCACTCTCACAGAGGAATTAGTTAGTTCTGACCAGGCTCTCACCACACCTACCACTGCCCAAGCTCAAGGCGCCAGCCCGCCGCCTCCGTCACCACCTCCAGCAGTACCTGCTGTCGCCAGCCCCGCCCACCTGGCTCTTCCGGAGGAGTACAACGGTGCTCCAGGTAAATCTGACGGCTTTTTGCTTCAGTGTGAGATCTATATGAATCAGCAACCCAGCAGTTTTTCCACTGACGACGCAAAGGTGTCTCTCATCGACTCTTTGCTTTCTGGAAAAGCTCTCGACTGGGTTACTGTGCTGTGGAGAGGACGCAGGATGGCATTTCCCTCGTATATGAGTTTAATTCGCCAATTCACTGAGGTTTTCGATCACACAGCAGACGGAAGGGATGCTAAAGATGAACTGTTGGGCCTAAAACAAGGACATTCGACTGCCGCTGAGTATACCATGACCTTCTGAACACTCGCTGCACAAACTGGCTGGGACAGCGACCCTCTGAAATCCATATATCGTCGCACGCTGAAAGAGGAGCTTCATCATCATCATCATCATCATCAACTTTATTTATAAAGCACTTTAAAACAACCACAGCTGACACAAAGTGCTGTGCATTGAAACTAAAACAATCAACATTCATAATTTGGGCGCCACGATAGCGAAAGCCCTGTCCCCTCTTAGCTTCCTCCTGGATCTCGGTACTTCCAGGAGAAGCTGATCAGCTGACCTAAGAGACCGGCAGGGTGTGTAGGGGGGAAGCTCAGATAGGTAAGGCGGGGCAAGATTTTAAAGGCATTTAAAAACAAACATAAGAATTTTAAAATCCACTTTATAAGACATAGGCAGCAAGTGCAGTGAGGCCAGCACAGGGGTTATATGCTCTCTTTTGCGGGTTCCTGTTAACAGTCTCGCAGCGGCATCTTGGACCGTCTGCAGACGTGAGACTGACTAACCCCCACATAAAGTGAGTTACAGTAGTCCAAACGAGAAGTAATAAAAGCATGGATCACTGTTTCAAAATGCTTGCCAGTCGCCTTAAATGCTAAAAACTGGACTTCACCACCGCTCTGATTTGGCTGTCCAATTTAAAATCACTGACCAACTTAAAACCAAGGTCATTTACAACAGGTTTAAAATATACTTCTTAGGGTCCCAAATGAACAGAGAAGGGCTCACAGGGACCGCTGGGTCCAAACACCAAAACCTCTGCTTTCTTTACATTACAATTTAAAACGTTTAAAGCCAACCAACACTGAGAAAAAAAAAAAAGAAGTTATTTTTACGGTAATATACCGGCAGCTAGGGTTGCCAAAATTCTACCGTTAAATAATGGTAAAATCCTAATTTCTTTTGCGGCAAAAAATTGAAAAATATAATATAAAAATTTTTGTTTTGTCAAAAGTTTTACGGTTTTATTTTAAATTCACAGTTAAATACCGTATTTTTTAATAAGACACCGTTATGTCTGAAATAATGTTAATATACCGAACTGTTAAAATAGTGAAATCCATTTTGTACCTTTGAAATACACTAATTACTACCAAATGCAGGTGGTTATGAGAAAGTCACATGATGAACCAAAGCTCATCCAAGTAGCTTTAAAATAGTAAATATATAAAAAGTGCTGTGTTTCATTCACACAAACACTAAACACCATCACGGTAAGAATTATTAAACTAAAATGGGCAATAAACATTCATTTAACAACATTAAATGTAACATACAACGCTAATAAACATAACTGATACAAAAAACTAAGAAGAAACCTAGTTATTTTAAAGAAAAAACATCAAATTCAAACAAAATTTAAAATGCAACGCAGGGAATTCTGGGAATGTCATTTTACGGTGTTTCCCTGTTAATTTAACAGGAATTTACCATTAACCATTTAACAAGTTTTCACAGTAGCATTTTCACATTTTTTTACAGTTAAATTACGGCCATTTTTGCAGTGAAGCTTTTATATCATCTAAGCATGTCAGAAGATGTTTTATGGAGATCAACCTTCTGCTTCAGTGGGAAAAAGATTTGACAGTCGTCAGCATAACAATGAAAACAGATCCCATGCTTTCTAAGGATGGAACCCAGAGGCAATAAATACAATAAAAATAACAGTGAATTAAGAATTAAGAGTCGATGGTCTGAAATAACACACGTGGATTATGGCTGTTGGAAGAGATAGAATTTGCAAAGTATTCCCTTTTTGACTCTTTAACAGTGTTCTGGTAGCGGTGCCAACAGTCTTTTAGAATTTAAAAAGACACTTGCAGTTTATCCTTTTTCCATCTGTGTTCTGCTTGATGACATTCCCTCTTAACAGCACGAGTGTGGTCATTAAACCAAGGTTCAGGTTTGACCTTAGGCTGCCTGGTTTTTAATGGAGCCACAGAGTAAATGATGGTTTGACTATGGTTTCCAGGAATGTGGCTCTTCTGCTCCAAAGGAGTCAGAAGGGTCACAGAGCTGATGGAAGGCAGCAGAAAACTGTATGGCAGTGGAAGGGTTAATAACCCGGAAGATTTGACAGCGCAAGATTTAACTGCAGTATGTGAAAACGTTACAGTAAAAAACACAGGCTTATGATCTGAGAGTACAAAGTCAGAGATCTCCAGATTAGTGAAAGGCAAACCAAATGAAAGAACAAGCTCCAATGTGTATCCGTGCTCATGTGTAGCGCCGGACACGGACTGCACCAAGCTAAAAGAGTCAATGAGGTTTAAAAAATCCTTTACCAGTGGTTTCTCTGGACAAGACACATGTATATTAAAATCCCCAGTAATAAGAACATGATCGTATTTGGGCATTGTGTCAGACAAAAAAAATCAGAGAAGTCATTTATGAAGTCCTTATTGTATTTCGGGGGACGATAAATGACAGCGCAGAAAACCGGGTTTGTGCAACTCACCTCAAACAAGGAAATTTCAAAACTTGAAAAGGAGGGCTGTAAGAAGCACTGCTTACATTTATACTCCTTTTTATAAATAGTTGCTATACCTCCACATCTGCCTGATGTCCGTGGCTAGTTAAAATAACAACAATCCACAGGTAAAAGATCAGATAAAACACTGGTCTCACCTGCGCTCACCCACGTCTCAGTCACACACAGAAAATCCAGATCACAGGAGCTGAAAAAGTCCCAGAGAAGTCAAGTCAAGTCACTTTTATTTATATAGCGCTTTTAACAATACAGACATTTTCAAATAGAAGAACAGAGTGATGGTAATGTATAATGACGAGAATTAAACTTTATTTATCAAATGCAGAGACGGTCTC
>JAUCMU010000021.1:2778378-2788708 GCA_032275025.1 Enteromius treurensis | reverse complement strand
CTACGACCTCACTTGGACGTAGATATGCAGTTCAACATTTTAGAGAAGAAAGCATTTTTTTTTTTTTTAAGGAGAAAATCTCACTTTATGTGTTACCGTCCCAGTGTCAGTATGTACTTTAGTTGGAATCTTGACCCTTAAAATGTTCAGTTTAAATGATGTTTTGGCTGCTGTTCTTCAGATATAACAGCCTGACAAACCTAGAGCAAAACTCATCATGTGCTGATGATTTTGTTTGTCTCTGAACAGGGCCAATGCTCTGTTATGTGTATTGTGTGTTCTTTATTTATAATGATCAATAATGATTACAGCTAAACATTCTGTATATTCCACGCACCTTGATAAGATTTTTAAGCTCTACTAATCAAAAAAAAAAAAAAAAAAAAAAATGTATGAGTCTCAACAATGGTGATCATCAAATGCTGCAGTGCATTCTGGGGCTACCAATAAAAACTCATCAATAACTCCCATCATGCATTGTGACATGAATAAATAATGAGCAGAATTGTTTTTCTTTTATTCTTATAATTCTCTTTTAATTTTGCCGTTTTTATGTGATGTTTTTATTAGTGTGTTATTATTACGTTTTGAGTTGATCTGTTTTTCTGAATACGTGGTTTGTCACCGTTGTTGAGATTCATACGCTGATACGCTTATAGGAATATTCCCAATTTTTTATTTTTGGGATCAGAAGAACTGAAAAGGAAATTCTAGAAAAACACTTTGTGTTCAGCTGTGCAATCACAAGCATGTCATTGTCAAAACAACACATCAAATAGTTCAGCTCTGAGATTCAAATAAAAAAAAAAACGGAAAAAAAAAAACTTAAAGCACAACCATCATTAACTGATGAGTTTTGCTTTTGGCTTGTCTGGCTGTTAGAATTTAAGTGCATCAGCCAAAACAACACTTAATTCATCTAATGTAAGGGTCAAGAGCCCAACTA
Source organism: Enteromius treurensis (assembly GCA_032275025.1). Lineage (NCBI taxonomy): Eukaryota > Metazoa > Chordata > Actinopteri > Cypriniformes > Cyprinidae > Enteromius > Enteromius treurensis. Next base: position 2,787,762 of record JAUCMU010000021.1, on the reverse strand, counting down.
AAGCACACACTGACCACTGGAACGGTGATACATAAAAAAATTCATTTTTTCTCTAAAATTTTGGACTCCATATCTACGTCCAAGTGAGGTCGTAGTTGGACGTCAAGATACCGTACTGGATTTGCACGTCGTATAGACGTACAGATATGTTCCTGGACCGACTGACGCAATATAGACATGATCTGCACGTCTATCCGACGTCCAATGTTTAGTGGGAAACTATACTAACTAAGCATTTGTCAGTACAACATACTCCTTCTATTTCACTTTACTTAGTTTTTTTAAGGCAATCGGTTTGCATGTTTTTTTTTAAGTAAGCTCAACTAATTAGATTTTACAGTGTAGATCCTGTTACATGCTGCACCATAACTTCAAATGAGTTATATTTATATATTATTATATATACTATATATTTATATGCTTCCTGACCTGGGCACTAGTTAGTCAAGTTTGAGATCTAAGACTATGTGCCATATTTCTAGAGAGTCAGTCATTCTGACTGTCCTCAGAAAGAAGAATTCTGTAAAGTTAAGTTAGTAAAGTTTGAATGCGTGTCTCTAGTTCTAGGATCTTCTCTGTCAGCCTAACTATATCCCTGCATTTATATCATGTGAAACCCTCATTGCTGACAGAGAGAGATAAACTGTACATGTGGCATGATGTGCAAACAACAAGAGAGGGAAAGGCCATACTCACCGAGATTGATGGGTTATGCACTTACCACTGTTGTTTGATAAACTTGTGAAAAACGGAGTGGCGGAGCGAATGAGAAATGAAACAATAATTTAAATGGAGCACGAGAAAGCAATTAAATAAAGGAGACGATGCTAGAAAAACAGCAATAATATCCGCGACTGTGGCGCGAGAGACGTGAAAGACACGCTAGCCGGCAGATAAAAGCTAATGAGCTGCACTCACGGTTTTAGAATGAATGTGAACGATCAACAAACAGATAGGTTTGATATATACTATAGGAAATATTAAGGGAGTTAGGTTGTATATTTATCGCTACAAACAGCAGCTAATAATAGATAGAAATACAAAGCTATGGAGCTACAAACACAGCAGTACAAACACAGCAGACTCTTAGCAGATCAGCAGAACAGAACAAACGTTTTTTCCAAATCGATCTGGCGTTCACTAGGCCAAACCTGACAGAGCAGGGGCACGAGTAACCTGGCACAGCGGCCTCAAGCTTTGATGTATACGGCGGAGGTTTAGCCGGGAGGAGGGCACAGGCAGCGAGGCTGAAGAGCGTCACCAAAGCCCACCACAGGTACCAGGCAGGCATCAACCGGATCCAGGAAATGCCAAGACAAAAACAATCCCGGGAACAATTTGTGCCCTGGCCTTGAAACAGCAGGGACGTTTTTTAGGGAAACCTTCAGCTTCACCAGCCATCCACTTCGTTTACCCTGGCGGCGACGCCGCTTTCGCCGGTAGACCAACGTGGGGGCCCGATAGAGGTAATCCGGGATATCCGATAGAACTGGGGGCACAGTTTGCGGGCCCACCAGCTGCAAAAGCCATGGCATTTTGGACCAAAGGTTGGAGGTCCAGTAAAGTCTGGCGATCATACCTCATCAGAGACTTAATTTCATGAAAAACACAGGTCAAAACTAAAGTAAACAAAAACAAACTTGGGAGTGACAGACGAGCAGCCACACACACCGGCGCCATCTTCCGATTCCAATTCAAATCACCAACTTCAAACTGAACTCGCCAGCCACAAAAAACTCTGGAACAGTTCATGGATCTCGCAATTCGAACCAACCATCTGCTCCATTCACGCAAGTCACGCCATGCTTCTGCTCAAACTTCCCTCTGAGCCATTACCTACTGGGCTGAACCCATGCAAATTGGAGCCGCTCATCTCACACAAGAGGAGAAAGATTGCAGGAGGGAGAATAACCTATGCATGTACTGCGGTTTGGCCGGCCACTTCAGGTCCAATTGTACCACTCCACCATCACGCTCCATGACTGACCGTGTGAGTGCCACGTCTCTTTCATCTGTCATGAAAATTGATGCATGTCTGATGTAACAAGATCAAGTTATTCATACTAAGGCCTTTATCGATTCTGGGGCTGTTGGGAACTTCATAGATTTGGATTTCGCCACTAAACATTGTATTCCTCTCGTTTCATGCTCACCTATGGAATCCGTGGCAGCCCTTGACGGCCGACCCATAGGGTCTGACTAACATGACCTGAAAAGGAATCAAATGGTTACCCTGGAGCACGGACAGTGAGAAGGCCTTCAATGAACTCAAGCTCCTGATCTTCAAGTGAAGTTTTTGCAAATAAACTAATTTCGAGTAGGAGCGCGGTTGATTAATCACAGCTGGCACCTCATCATCTGATCAATCTGCTCATTACACCTGCCCAATCAAATCCCCTTCTACCTACTATAAATAGCCCGTCCTTTTTCCTTCCACACCCAGCCTTTTACGCATCCCTCCTCCACCCCTTCTCCGCCATTTACCTGCTCTCGCGCCTTCCTTTCCGGGGGGCATGAAAGGACCGAGCCGGACGCCGAGCTCTAGCCCTCGCTAGGGTTCAAGCCTTTAGGGTTCGGTGTCCGCCGTCCTCCCGGCTCGCCCCCGGGACAGTACGCCACATATGCTGAACTTTATCCTTTTTGATTATGAGGAAGCGCGAACTCTTGAAAGACAATTTACTGTTGAAGTTGACGCCTCTAACACCGGGATTGGTGCCATCCTCTCGCAACGTTAGGGAGAACCTGCTAAACTCTTTACATGCGCCTTCTACTCCCGCAAGCTAACTCAGGCAGAGAGAAATTCAGTGTGGGCGACCGTGAACTACTAGCGTTAAAGGCAGCGTTGGAGGAGTGGCAGCAATGGCTTGAGGGGGCCAGAGAACCTTTTCCCTTTTTACTGATCATCGAAATCTGGAATACTTACGCTCAGCCAAAAGACTGAATTCCCAGCATGCTCGATGGTCACTGTACTTTGCCCGCTTTGACTTCCAGATCACATACCGAACTGGTTCTAAGAACATCAAAGCAGACGCTCTGTCACGCCAATTCGTTCTCTCCACTCAGATTAACTTACTCGAGACAATCATTCCTCCCTCCATCATAATCACACCAGTACTATGGGACATCATGAGTGAAATCACTGAAGCTCAAACCAATGATCCTCCTCCTCCTGAATGTCCACCAGGGAAAGTCTATGTACTTGAATCTCTCCATAATCGACTGCTCCACTTGATACAAAACAATCCTAGTGCGGGTCATCCAGGTATACTTAACTCTCAAGAGCTCACTTCTTACTGGTTCTGGTGGTCTACCATGCTCCTTGATGTTACTACTTTCGTCAAGTCATGTGCTGTATGCAACATCTCTAAGTCCTCCCTGCAATGGCCCGCAGGTCTGCTACAACCCTTGCCTGTTCCGCAACGACCATGGTCGCACATAGCTGACTTACCCGCCTCCAACAGTTATACCACTGTGCTCACCATCGTGAATAGATTCTCTAAAGCCTGCCAATTCGTTCCTCTGGCCAAGTTACCTTCTGCCTGGGAGACGGTGATGGAGCAGGTTTTCCGCTACTACAGACTGCCAGATGACATTGTGTCAGACCGAGGCCCACAGTTCCGATCACGAGTATGGAAGGCCTTCTGCACCCAACTTAATATCAATGTGAACCTTACTTCAGGATATCACCCAGAATCCAATGACCAAGCCGAACGACTCAATCAAGAACTCATCCGTTTCCTGCGTTCATACTGCCACCATAACCAGCACGATTGGAGTGAATTTCTACTATGGGCCGATTGCGCACAAAATTCTCTTGGGAAACCCTCCACTCAAATGATTCTGTTCCAGTGCGTTCTAGGGTTTCAACCACCCCTATTCCATTGGTCAGGAGAACCATCTGACTTACCTTCCGTAGATCACTGGCTACAACGTAGCGAGGAAACTTGGAAAGGCTGCCCATATACACCTCCAGAGTGCCATCCGTCGTGTCACAGCTCAAGCCGATCGTCATCGCCATCCCAACCCGCCCCATGAACCTAGACAATGGGTTTGGCTCTCCTCCCGTGACCTCCGGCTGCACCTGCCATGCAGAAAACTAAGTCCAAGGTACGTGGGTCCATTTAAGATTGTTAGACAAATAACACCTGTGTCTTACTGTTTGGAGTTACCCGCTGAATACCGTATCTCACCTACCTTTCATGTTTCCCTGCCCACTGCTGAACCTGAAGGAGAGAGGGACCAGGACGAGGTCGCAGCACCAGACATCCCTCCCCTAGACATGGACAACGTGGACATCTACCAGGTCCACGAGATCCTGGATTCCCGACGCAGAGGCAGAATCCTTCAGTATCTATCTGGTGGACTGGGAGAGCTACGGACATGAAGAGAGGTCTTGGGTCAACTCACAAAACATCCTGGATCCTTTCTTATAGGAGACCTTTGACCGAACTCACCCAAACAATCCAGCTCCCAGACCCCGTGGAAGACCTCGGCGTCGCCAGGGTTCTCGCTTCAGGAGCGTCAGTTCGACGCGAAGTCTTGTTTGCCACAGTGTCAATTCTGAGCGTTTATTCTAGTCTATTATTCTGGTTTGATTTCTGATTGTTCTCTAAATTATTGATTCTCGCTGCCTGCCCTAATCTGTTTTGGCTGCTTCCTGACTACTGATACTGCCTGCCTCTGATATATCTGGTGAACTGTGTACAGACCTCTGCCTGTCTGACTATTCTAATTAAAGCTGCAAATGGATCTGAATGTCTCTGGGGATTTATCACAATACTCTATGTCATTGTTGGTCTCAGGGTTTTAAATTGTAGTAGATAGATGAATTGATTAGCAGAAGTGTATCACAAATAACTTGTAGATCTAGTAATGACTCTTCTGCTTTAAAGTGAAAATATTATTAAAATATTATATTATTATAAAATTTATAATAATAAAAGTAATTTTTGCCACCTCTTTTTACTGTTGTTTTGATTTAGTCTTTTTAAAGCATTTATTTTAAAGCACACATTCTGTCAGTTGACCCAGTCTGTTGCGATTGGTGTTTTTTTTTCTTTTTCTTTGGAGAGATTAATTCCCTTTTGCAAGGACTTTGTGCATTGTAACAGGCGTACTATACACTAAAGGAAAGGTTCTGTAGTGAAAAGTATAGAAAAATAAAAAATATTTGCAGTGTTACTGAAATGGAAAGCAGGTTGGGGAAAGCAAATATCCATGGCCACTGTCGCTTTCTATCATGAATGACAAACAAATAGCAAAGCAATCCAGTTCCAGATGACTTGTCATTATAACACACACGAATGAAATGAAAACTCTTTCTCAAAAAATTGGAGGTGCTTCCAGCCCACCACTTTTGATGTTTCAACCAAGGCCATGCTCGTGCTACATGATGTTTGAAAGGTTTTCAATTTTTCTTCTGTGACAAAAACCTAAGATTGGAGCAGAATTTAGTTTTTGCTCTGATCACAGGCTCTTGTTAAGTTTAAACAGTTCAGTGGACGATTTTAAGATGTCACAGGTGTTTCAACGTTTTCAAGCAAATAACCGTAATGAACTAATCTAAGAATAATAAAGTTCTTCAATCAATAGAGAGGATAGAGTGTATGAACAATATTTACCTTAACGATTTTTACTTTTTTACTTTTTGGTTTTTACAGAGTTTATACAGAGGGGGAACTTAAACCAAGAGAAACAATTATATTCAACAAACTCAAGAAATGTAGTTATCACAACAAATCTGACATGGCTTGAGACATGAAATAATTCTTTACCACACTCAGACTGAAACGTATTATATTAAAGAAATTGGTTACTTTAAGACATAAGAAAAATTACATGTTTTATGGTTTAAAAGGTTTGTTAAAAATGTACCTAAAAAGGTGAAGTGGAATCAGCGAGAAAAATTGCCCTGGATAAAAATTTAATTTCTGACACTAATTTGAAAAGGCAGCTTCTCATTTCTGGAAAAGTCTAATTTCTCACGTTTTTATGTATGAAAAGGTTTTTTCCTGTTGGTTGAGGATACCTCTTGGCCAGAGATCATGTAATCTGTTGTCCTCACGTGCACCAGTGTTGGAGAAGCTACTTTGAAAATGTTGTTTGCCACTACAGATTTGATTCATGATTTAGAACTGAGTAAATGTAATTTAAAACTGAGAACTGGTTATAAAAACAGTTAGCCACAACAGTGTTAATAAAAAAGTGTCTTATTAAACTGAAGCCAACCTGATCTCATAAAAATATGCACACTTCACATACATTACTGTAGGTTTTGTCACAGTTTCAAAAAGAAATGTCCACTGAGTGTCGCTAAAACATTGGTATGTGAACCCTGGCACATTTCTATCATGTTGATATAGGTATGCATTTTTGTTTTTATATTACGTTGCTTCAGGTATGTATTGCGTCGGTTCAGAATTAAAATATTCGGGGACTGACGCTAAAAGTTAATGTTCTATTGTGTTGGAAATAAACCCTACACCAAATCCAACCCTAAACCTACCCAAACGCAAAACCAACATATATATAAAAAAAAAACATTTGTTGATGCAACCATGCCATTTTAACTACCTTCTATGCAGATTTCAACTGTTCTGTCAAACCGTAGTTACACAGGATTCAAACCAATGCTCTTCATCTCTGAAGTACATCTCTGTACTGTGTGAGCTACCAAACACATTTATAATGTTTGAAACCCTTGAAGCTGGATATGTGTGATGATAACATTCAGAAGCATCAGTTTTCAAATCTCCTTGCATATTAATATTGTTTTAAAGCCATAACATGATATTCTATAAGCAATTGTGTGAAAATTATGCTTTATTTACCACAGATAACTTAATTGGCAAATTCCGCAGACTTTGTGTACTCTTTCTGCATATGTTGTACATTCTGTGCAACTTCATATGACATGTAGTTGGAGCCAACCACCAAGGCCAATTCCTTGTAATTGCAATGTTCTTGATCAAAAAAGGCATTAAAAACCCTGCTGTGGCAAGTAAGTGGAATAAATGTTTTTAACCTCGTAGGTTTTAATGAGCTGTGACACTGCTATGACAACAAGATGACAGAAGCCAAGAGAGATGTGAAAAAACGAGCAGTACAGTTGTGTATAAGAGCTTAACACAGCAGATATTCCTGTAGACCGGTTGTCAGCTTGCTTATCCAAGCTGTTTGTCAATTATGCAAATTTAGGCTGCTAATTGACTCATTAAATATGAATTCGCTTGGACTGGAGGTGCAGTCCCAGTGAATTCACTTTCCTGGATGCCAGTGCCCAGTGTGCATGGGTTTTATATATGCCAAGGGACATTCTGATTATTCACAGTTTTCCAAACCTGTCTGTCACACACCAGAAATGGAGAATGAGAGTGAAATGGTCATCGAATAAAGCTATTTGTAAACTGGTCAGAGGGACCGGATGTCTATATTTCTGAGGTAAAAGCAACAGACTGATTGTGTGTGCAGCAGCAATTGTGTAGCACAAGACAGACGAGTGACATGCTGAGGAGGTGCAAGGCTGTAATAGACAGATTAACAGGAGGAGAGGGATTGTGGGTCTAATGAAGGTGGTAAAAGAACGAGAGGGCTTTTGCGAGATTTTGAGAGAAAAGATGATGGGAGATGAAAAGATATAAAGTACCAGAGCTGTTGTGGAACAAAAACAGTGAATGAGAGAATGAAAGAAGCCAAAAAAGAACATTTGGACAGAAGGATGCTGGATACAGTCAGTCTTTTGAAGTGTGTGAGGTTAGATAGAAAACACTTTTAAAAGAAACACTGATGGGCTCATTTCCAAATCTAGTGTGCTGTCTTGTGGTCTGACAGACACCTGTCTAAAGCATCCTGATGAAAATACACTCTTAACACATGAATTAGCTTTTTTTTTTTTTTTTTTTTTTTTTTACTTTATAGTCATTTACTGGATAATACGACTGAGTTTTAGTGCCACCAAAAAAAAAAACTAAAAATCGAAAACTACGAGATTAAAGTCGTAATATTACGAGATTACAGTCGAAACTATGAAAATAAAGTCATAATAATACGAGATTAAAGAGCCCTAGGGGGTTTACCCCTAGGAGGCTAGGGTTAACAGATGCTCGGAGCCCAGTCTGGTCCCTGCATGCCCCCCGAAGGAAGTGGAGAACGCGGAAAGATATTAGACCCTTCCACTAGGTCAGGCCTCGGCTCAGCTGGTGGAAAGGGGGAGGAGGTGGAAGACAAAAACGCAGATACTAAGGAGAGAAAGTGAGTGGTAATTAAGGCGGTGGAGAAGACTTTGGCGGGGTAATTAGTAACGAGGAGATTGGTAGCAGCTGCGATCGTTCGTGCATGGTGCTCCTGAAATTCGATTATCAAACGTAATTTATTTAAGTGCTGAACTTTTGATCTTAACATCGAGCTCACACACTCAGTCGACATTCCTTCGGGGAACTCTGTAGCTCTCTTATTTAACCCTTTTTAATAAACTACAAAGACATTTATGTAGGATTATTAGCAGAAATTATATCATTATAATTGTGTGTGTGTCTTTATACTGTTCAGAGGTGGGTAGGTTTGAGGTAGGTGTGGGTTTTGGTGCTCAAACAAAAGTAAAAGAATATATAATAAATGTTTATATATGCATGGAAACCATTACATTAAGCAAAACAACTGAAAGCAATGGAGGACCCGAAAAGTGACTAAAAAGGGGTACCTTGAGCTTCAAAAAGCGGCCAAGCTTCAAAATGTGATAAGTTTAAGTGAGACTATGTTGCACACAGTCACGCAGCTCGTCTGCCGGTCCCGTCACCTGCACATGATCCCAATCACCAGAGTACTAATTACCCACACCTGCATTCACTTACAAGCTCACCCCAGTCACTCGTTGGGGTATCTCGAGGTTGCACCTGCTCATCTCTGGTCACCTACCTGTCCAGTATCTTCCATGCCCGCTGCTGCCTCCACCTTAAGGAAAGACTTTTGACTATTTCATGATTTATGATTAGGACTTCCACTGCATTCTCTGAGTTGTGTTTGACTACTGGAAGTGATCATGAGTTCTGATTAAAACTTGCTAAATACTGTTTGCCTGAATCCTCCTCTGCCTCTTGACCAGATTGTAACAATAGCACACATGAATATTGAATAAAATAACACATTTTTAATTAGATTAATCTATTTGATGTTACAAAGTTCTATTTTCCTGAATAAAATAATACATTTTATTTATTTTACATTTTGATTGTTTCTGGTATTTATCTGTCAAGAAGGGGACGTGAAGCGTTCGAGTTCATGTGAAAACGAGTTTATTTAGGCTCAGGGTCAGGACGGACAAAATCAAAACGCCGGCAAACAGAATCAGTGGAGGCATATCCAGAGGCAGAAACGTATACAAAGCAA
>JAUCMU010000021.1:2731013-2745106 GCA_032275025.1 Enteromius treurensis | reverse complement strand
TTAGCCTTTTTAACGTTATTCCTTCAGCAATGTAGAAAAAACAAGTACAACTTAGCTTCCATCTGTGTCATGCTCTTCAGACATTGTGCCTCGTTGTGGCTCTATATTTTCGCGCATGAACCACACGAGAATTAGCTTCCCTACTTGTGCCTCAAAATTGTTTTGACTATATTCGTTCTTGTTGCGTTTTGTGCAGTAGATAAATAACAGAATAATTGTTTTTATTGAATTAATTTTAAGATAAAGCCATCTTGCGGGAGTCCCGTGAATAATTATATTCTCCCGCAACCCGCACTAACATGAGGACCTTACCCAATACACTCGGTGTACACGCAGTACTCCCACGGGACTGCAGGTCGCTACTTTATTCCCTTGCCCAAATTACCCTCAGCAAGGGAGACGACAGGTACTGTCATAAATCACGTCTTTCGCATTTATGGCCTCCCAGTAGACGTGGTTTCTGACAGGGGTCCCCAATTTGTGTCCAAATTTTGGAGAGAACTTTTATCGTTTACTGGGGGCGACTGTTAGTTTGTCTTTGGGTTTTCACCTTCAGACTAACAGCCAAACTGAGTGGGCCAACCAGGATCTCGAGAGGTTGTTGCGATGTTTGGTCACCCAGAATCCCACTTCCTGGTGTCATCAATTGTCATGGGTTGAGTACTCACATAGCTCATTGCCAGTGTCATCAACGGGCCTGTCGCCGCTCCTGTGTAGTATAGGTTACCAGCCACCTCTTTTTCCCAGTTTGGAATCTGAAGTCGCAGTCCCCTCTGCCCACGCCTTTGTCCAGAGGTATCATCGCACCTAGACGAGAACCCATGAGACTTTTCTCTGGGTGCGGGAGCGCACCAAGGCTAAAGCTGATCGCCACCGGTCTAATCCTCCCGTATACGTCGTTGATTAAGAAGTGTGGCTTTCTACCTCAAACATTCCTCTCCGATCCATATGTAATAAACTTGCTCCCAAATTTATTGGCCCTTTCCCTTTTACCAAAATTCGTAGTCCGGTGGCAGTCCGCCTCAAACTCCCTCCTGCGTACAGGAGAATTAATTCGGTGTTTCCAAAATTAAACCCTTGTGAGGGTTACAACATGAGTAATTAATGACAGAATGTTAATTGTGGGGTGAACTAACCCTTTAATATAACTAACAAGTATGTTACATTATGAAAAACTATGAATCTATTAAAAAATATATAATAATAATTTAAGATGATACATAATTTACAAACAGACTTATAAATATAAGAAATATATAAGGACATATGATATAACAGTTTAACTAAAAATAGCTTCTACATCATAAATGAGAATTGTACTATTATATTCCAGTAGAGAAACTCTTTGTATTTATATAATGGGCCAAGCCCAGAACTGACAGCAATTCTCTTTGTGCTTGTGCAAAAGAAAGACATGGAGAGACTGTGTTCTCCATTGATATCTTCTTGGAGTTTTGCAAAAATAGGTGGAGGTATGGTTTTTCTAATGAGACTATGTTGGAGAAATACTGTAAAAATACAATAATGCCATCTGGAAAACACAGACAATCAGAATGATTGGATTTGATGACTATAAAGCTGTGTATTGTTTAATAATGAAGGGTTTTACGAAATAGTCCTTGTGAAAGAAGCTTATTAATTTGATATTACAAACCAGTCAATAAATATGCAACATTATTTATAATTTAAAACTCATGGCTTCAAATCTACCACATATTTTGGCTCTCAAGGTCTTTGGTGCGTCTTTACTTTATCAAAAAAATGACATGTATAATTACAAGACTTAAGAAATAACTTGCCTGACTAGCTGAATGCAAGACCAAAGTTAACTTCATTCTTCATCAACTGGGATGACAACAAATGAATCACCCCTTGCATTATATATTCTGCATGTATGATTTAATATCTTCAGCAGATGTAGTTGCAGGCTGATTGGACTGCGCAAATAAAGCTGCTAGAATATCTGCCAGTTGTATCTAATTCGTCTCTGGTCTGAAACATAGAGCAAAAATAGACCCCTTCAAAGCCTCCATGTCTGGCCACCTTGTGAATACATAAAAAGAAAAGAAAAAAATCAATCACATAATTTATTAATATATTCATTTCACCCTTTCAAAGTGCCAGGCTCATATAAAGGCACACTTGTACCGTTTCTATTCTGGCATCAGAGTAATGTTTAAATCTTTATTTACTTATTTATTTTAGACGCTTCAAAGACTTGAAGCTTTATATAACCATGGAAAACGTTTTATTAATACTTTTCACATCTTTAGGAGTGAAAAAAGAGTCCAAAAGCCATTCTTTCCTAAGACCACAGAGTTGTTGAGGGGCTCTTGAGCCCTGAGTGCAGTTTCCCAAGAGTTGTATTGAGACAACATGCATAGCCCTTAAAAACATGTGTGACTTCGTATATTGTTTTTCCAACCTAAAGTAGGTAAAATTCTTTGCATATGTAAACTCACTATGTCCAAATATTTGGCTCAGAGGAGAATGGTAATCAATTCAAATCACACTCTGAGATCTCAGATTTACAAAGGTACAGTACAGTTTGGCTTTGAGGCGGGATAAACAAAGGCTGAGGTAAATACAGCTTTCTTTCTCATCGCACATGTTTACTTTGCCAATACTTCCCTGAGGCATAAAATTGAAGTCTCATACACACACACACACACACACATATATATATATATATATATATATACATGTATAGCATCTCCTTATTCTTAGAACCTTGTGAGACAGAAAACCAATCCCACTCCACAGTATTGTCTTCACAAAACTCAAACAAACCAAAGAAGACATCAGTCTTAAATTATGAGGTGTTACAACCCCACAGCAACTTATCCACTGCAGTTCATGAAAATAGCAAGGTTTTTTCAGATGCTGCTGTCAGCCATTTTAGGTCTTAATCTGATCGTGGCTGTTCTGCATCAAGTCACATCAAGTGCTCAGCTATTGATCCATTCATACAAACCTACAGTGCTTATAACTCATAATTGCCTTGCTGCTCTAAAGAGGGGTTTTAATCACACATTCCACAGCTTATGTGTGTTTACAACTCAAACACACGTAATTACTGGCAGTTGTTTGTTTGTGTACACCACAGACACACATACACAACAGAACTGTAGAATGCATATAAGATACAGTGACAAAAAAATACAAAATAGTTTTAATTAAATTCATGAAATATGCGTTAGGTTGTCAGTGTTAATATCAGGATATTTAAATCACAAACACATGTGATATTAGCTGAATACAGTATATTATGAGGTGTGCATTATGGGTCCATTATGAATCATGGGTTGGATAGCTAGAGAATGCGTAAACTAATGCAAACGCATAAATGTAAAAGACAGACAGACAAATGACAGATATATTTAACAGATCAAGTGCTCAACCTTTAGCAAACAATAAATGGAAGCCTCCCATCACGCCATACTCCACCATTATAGGAGTATGACAATTATTCAGTTCTAATTGCTGTGTTGAACAGTACATAGCTTGGTCATTGTGAATATGCACTACTGTACAGAAGATTTGGAAACAAATAGGCTTTTTGTTGAACTTTGATTGTTGTACACATCCATGTATTGAGAAAGCCAAATCCCATTTTCATTTGGCAGAAGCAGGAGAGAGTTCACTGAACTGTTCACACGTTCCCTTTTTTATTGTGGTTATTCTATTAAAATAATGCTCTAAAAACCTTATAAAACCACAACATAAAATAAAAAAAATGTTCCTCTGCCTACAATCTTGCAAAACACTTGCATATTTCACCACATTTTCCAGCTAAAATGAACACTAGTGGCAGTAAAACGCCAACAAAAGTAATACCTTTTCACACAAAGTATGATTACAGGGGAGACTATCAAATAACAAGGACTTATTTTCACATGGTTACTCATATACTATTATTGTGTTATGACCTCAGAACACTTTTATCATAGTATACAAATACATTTTAATGTTGTAAACGTGCTCGGTAACTCACCTAGTACAATTCGATGATAAAAGAGTGCTTAAATAGCATGGTTGCGATTGAGACGCGGGAAAACTTATGGATCCATGTGCAAGCTTTATTTACAAACCAGCGTCAGTACAGGCAAGGTAAACAACGGCGAACGGGAACATCAATGGCATAGGCATGACAATAAGAGAGTCGTCAACGGGAGATCCAAAAACACAGAAATATAGAACACTCACAGGAAAACACGGATGGCTAGACAACGGGAAAACAGACGTACATCCAAACATTGACCAGCAACTAATACAACGCCATCCGGGATATTTATACATATGCAGACAATTAGGAATGGGAGGAGAACATACGAGTAACCAAGACAACACATGAGGTGGGTGGCGATAGTTCACATGACGAGAGTTCATTGATAATTAGTCCATACAATGTAAACGGAGACATGCAACACAGACATAGTTCATGGAGGGCTGGAATGTCATCCAAAGCTGAACTGACACATCCAGCTGAACACGACACTATCATGGCAGATTTTTTATTTATTTTTCCTTTTCAACAATTGTTTGTTTTGACGTACACTTTTTTTTTGTGAGCACATGTAGAAACCCATACATTTCCAACACATTCTCTCTCCCAACTCATCACATATTAATGCTTGGTCAGGTGTCACTTTTTGATAACCCACACGGTAACCCTTTAGTGTAATTTTTTTGATGTGCAGCTTCCTCCATTGCAGTGTATGTTTTTCCTTTTTCTTTTTTTTTCTTTTTTTTATATTTATGAGCATGCAACCCAACCCCTGCCCCAAAACCCACAGTTTGTCAATAGAACACAAGGTATAAAAGGCAGACACAAGTTACAGTCCTTATTTATTTTAAATATTTAACAGCTCAAACCAGCACTCCAGCTTCAAAACATACCTAACCACCATATGCTATTTTTCCATCAGGGTTGGAATGCAACAGAACTTGTTTGTAATGCTTTATGCTTATTTATAGTCAGTTTTTGCAATAAATTGATCTTATTTATTTTGCATTAAATAGCTGTGATTGCCTGTTTTAAATTGTTCAGAAGTGGGTAGTTTTTGGGTAGTGTCGTGGGTTAGGAGCTCTTAGAAAAGAATACATTTCTATAACATTATTTATTTTAGATATTTTATTATTTTAGTTTGTTAGAAATGCATGCAAACCATCGAATTAAGAAAAAAATTAAAAACATTTTTTTTTTAGATACTGCGTATCGCTTGAGTTCAAATGAACAAACAAACGTGTGTTTGCGTCTCTTTGATCATTCTCTGTATATCATACTACTTTGTATTTTTTAGGCAATGTACAATGTAATAAATGGCACATATGGCCACCCTAGAGTAAAAACATTTTTAAGTTACAATTTTGTACTTTATTCTTATATAATTTATCTGAAATGATGAAGTCTACATTTTGTAATAATAACTGAACAAATCTTTAATTAGTTTACTGAAGCACAAGGTTTTTGTTGTGGCTCTTGTCTGAATGTTTCATTCACTCGTTTTGTGCCTTTCTCTGCAGGAAAATGAATATAAATGTATTTAGTATTCTCACATCAAGCTTCATTTATTGATGAATGCACTGGGCTCTCTTTTTCCCCTCTTTTGTCTGTGGTCAAGAACGTCTGATGCATACTGAGCATAACCGTCTATGTATGGTCTTAAAAAAAAAAGAGGATACAACCTGCAGGAAAATAGTGAGAAGCAGCAAGCGTCAGAAGACAACAGGATGTCAATCCATCTGCATTATTTCCTTTGAGAAAAGAGGCCTTCTTTACAATCAGCTTTAACATGTTTTTGGTAATCAGATCAGTGATGAGTTCTGTCTACCACTGGGGGTTTTAATCTAAATGCATTTTTGTTGTCTGCTTACGATGCTTAGTAAAAAGCGCATTTCAAATTATTTTGTATCTATTACTTTGGCATGCTGCGTTGCAGTTTTTGACAAACACGTTAGATGTTATGATCTATTGTAGTCACCCATTTTAATGAAATAGATTAAATTATTTCACTGAAGAACATACTGAATCTGTCAGATCTCTCCTGAAATTCTCATTAACATCTCTCATGGTCTATTTTTGCTGGGGTGCCTTAAAACTTAATTCCCCCCCACACACATCTAATACCCATTAGCATCCGTTACTCATGGGAATGCTTTTGAGGCTGGGAAACAATAGAGAACAAGCTTATTTTTGGCTGTTAAGCTGTCAGAAAGCATTTAGAATTATCTACGAACATTGTTAAACTATTTTAAATGATGGAAAATGTCAGTTTTCATCCTCTGATGTATTTTGTGTTTCCATTTTTGCAGGTACTGTATGTGGGTTTGGATCTTAATCTGATGACACTGGAGGATGCATTGGAATGTGAAATGTAAATGAAATCCCTCTAAAATATATCCAGATACTATCTGGATACAAAACACATAATACCAGGAATAAAGAGGGGATTTTACATTCGGTCTTTTATTGTGTTTGCTGTTGCATTGATGTGAAAGGAAGGTAAATCCTTCTTGTCTTCCTACTGTATGTAAATTGTGGGGTAAAGAGAAAAATCCAGATCGGTGCAAGATGCGTGTAGTGTGATAGATTTACATGCAACAGATTCAGAACAGCAGACTGCAAGGCCATTACTGCATATAGATTACATCTAATCAACTCTAAATGACACAGGCGCCACCATAGAGATTGAAAATTACTTATTACCATCGCACTCAGAAAAGAGAGGATTGGATTACTGAAACTAAGGCCTGGTGAAATACAACGCCACGTTACTATGTATGAAGTCAATACCAGCGGCTTGTGTATAACTCAAAATGTCAGATGCACCAATGAACAAACAAAAAGTAATTTCATTTTTAATAAACAGTCCAAAGTACAAAAAGTTTGGTGTTTTTGAAGATGTTTTGCAAAACTGAAAAAACTTACCTATACATATGAATTGCTGCAGTTTCCATTTGAAATGAAAACTGGAGGCAGTAAAACTTAAACAACTATATATTTTTGATTTACAGTATGATTTACAGGTTTTAATCAATAAAGGCTAATTTTCATACATGTATTTGCAGAATGTTATGTTTTGACTTCAAAACATTTAGCAGCATTATAAAAACACTGCAATACGTGTACCAACCTAATATAAACGTGCCACAGTTACGTATTAAGTGACGTGTTAAGGGACCATCAAAATAAAGTAAAACCCATAAAATTAATCATTTTATTAATTTCAACAAATTTACTGTCAATACAAACACTAATTTCTTTGGCTACACACGTTTCTGACTGACAAGTCCCCAACTAAGAAACTTGTGGCTTAACCGAAATTTTAAGTTTCCACTTGTAACAACGACTTTGTGGTGGCATTCATGCGAGTTCAACTCGTAAAATACGATCTATAGGACATGACTTGAATGCACCGACTATGTTTACATCTGACACAAGAGTTTAATTCTGTCTACACTAAACATGGCCCCTAAAAATCAATCCAATACAATGATGTCAAAAACATCATAAATAGAACGCTGCAGTAGATGATTTGTCAAGTGTAGACTGCATCACTGTGTAGACACAGTGTAACATTGGTTTAGCTTTGCTTTACAGAACTAAAGTGATTTCAAATATCAACATTGGCTACAAGAAATAATTTATCCTACTTTTAACGATGGGTTTGTTTCACTGTAAAACCGAATGGTTCACCTTACTTAGATATAGTTGGTAAGCTGTACTTAGTTGTTATACTTACTAGGTTTTACCAAGTTAGAGCAACTTTCAAGGCAAAAAAAAAAAAAAAAACTATTTACTTACTTGCTTTGAGTGACACTTACTTAACATATTCAAGTGGCCACAAAGAAACCAATGACACTATTAAAGCACTGAGAGGCAGCAGTGCGCTAATTTGTTGCTAATGCACAACATAACAACAGAAGAAGAAGAAAAATTTCCCCATGTCTGTTATATTTCACTAGTAGAATTCACACGTTTAACAAAGTCATCTTCAATGTTGCATTTTCAATATAACTTAACATCACATATGCCACATAAGAGTTTCCTAAAATGTTTTATTTTTTTTTATTTTTTTACCTACCATTATAGTGATTAGAGTTCCCTTTGGTTGGACACTTAGAACTTTGATTACTTCTTTATAATTTTCTTTCTATTAATTGCAGTGATGCAACATGAATCCAGAGTCATTTGGTTGCAAAGGAAGAAAAGTTATACATAGATTACTTTTAATAGATGACCTATTACTGTACTATATTGTTATTTTGATTTATTAATGTTTCTGAAGTGTTGTTTGTGAGGTTCATTAACTCTAAAGTTCTTTCTACTTGACAATATGGATGATAAAAAAAAAACTTGATTTATTGTGGTAAGTTGCTGAAGTCACACACAGACTTCATCATTCAGTCTGCGATTCACAACAATGGTAACAGTTAAATTAAATTCACTTTCATACATTTTTTGTAACAATTTTATTTGCTCTTCTTATTGTGTTATTACTGACACAAGACAACAAATTAAATTAGCAAATTAACACAACAACAAAAACTGTATAACAAAGGAATTGCGTAATTTATTCTGCTGCAATGCACTCTGGGAGTCAGTGAGTAGCTATACTAAGTCAGTGAGTAAACTTAAAGTAAAAGATCAAGTACACCATACAATTCTTTTTTTAGTTACTATAATTTAATGAAATAAAGTCTTACTATTAAATCCTGAGTAAGTTTAATAAATATTCTATAGTATGTAACTAAAATTTATGTTCAAATTAATGGCCTAATGGATAGGGAGTTGGGCTTGTAACCCAAAGGTCGCAGGTTTGAGGCCCAGGTCAGGCAGGGATTGTGGGAGCGGGTTAGTGAATAACCAGCGCTCTCTCCACCTTTGATACCACGACTGAGGTGAGACCCTTGAGCGAGGCATCGTTCCCCCAACTGCTCCCCGGGCGACGCAGCAATGGCTGCCCACTGCTCCGGGTGTGTGTTCACGGTGTGTGTGGTTGTTCACTTCTCACTGCTGTGTGTGTGCACGTTGGATGGGTCAAATGCAGAGCACAAATTCCAAGTATGGGTCATCATACCTGGCCACAAGTCACTTCACTTTCAAAATAAAAAAATCTCTACAGCGTCGTTGGCAGGGCGGCAAGGGCGAATTTTGACGCTCTCGCCGGCGGTGATTGTGAACGCACAGTTGGTGAGTTGTAACTGAAAGTTTAAGAACATCAGGAGCATTGAATACCTGGCTTTGGATCTTTAGTCAAATCTGCAAAGGCTATTGTTTTCTAACTATTAAGTACTATCCTTGATTAACACGTGTGCTGTCTACATTTCCACAGGCTTTACGCATTGATAGTAAATCAATATATTAGAAGGGTATGTGAAGGATTATTTGACACTGAAGACTTAAGCAAAGGCTGATGAAAATTCTGATTTGCATCACTGAAATAAGTGATGTTGTAAACATAGTTTCAGGAGGAACATGATCAAATGCTAGCCACGGCTGGTACTTCATTAACACTAATTAGTTAATCCAATCCCTTTCATTCACCTCCGCCTTAAATATTCCAGCATACTTTCATTCCACATGAGACCAACGATCAAGATCGCCTCCTCCTACTAGAACTCCTCAAGCTTTGCCAGCATCATCCTACACCTCAGCCCGCTCTTCTGCTGGGAAATGGACAACCACTTCACTCTGTTTGGTGCTAGCTTCAGCCAGGATAGCCTACTCCCGGAAAGCTAATAAAGCTGAACTTTACACTGTTATGAACCTCCATAACAGCCAACCGGTTGCCGTCCCATCTACAACCTCACCGCCAGCTAGAAAGAGAACTGCCAAGAAGAAAAACATTCCCAATCACCCAGCGCCGGCTTCCACCTCACGCCCCAGCAGCAATAAGACCCCGGCATCTTCAAGCCAAGCACCAGTCTCCACCGCAGACACAGCTCCGCCAGCGCCTTCCTAGCCAACCCAGAACGCCAACGCCTTCCAGATCATCGACCCATCAGGTCCCTCCGCTCCTTCCACGTCAGAGAACCTCCTTCAGGCGACACAAGACTTCTTCTCCTACTGGCCTGCCGCTCCTCTGAACTTCTCCGCCCCTAGCGGCCAACCACCATCCGCCACCTCCAACCCTCTTACTAACCCCTCTCTCTCTTCCCTCTGGCTCCAATACCCAAAGACTTGGACAATCGGACACTACTAACCCTCAAGTGGCCCCCCAACACCTTTTCCATTTCTTTCTTCTCTCCTTTCTATTCCCTCCACTAATCTTCCCGCTAACCCCCAACCAACCTCTGACCCCAATCCCATCCCTTCCCTTCTTTCCCTTCCCTCTTCTCGTCCTCCCTTCTCTCTCTCTCTACTGCCTCCCTCCTCCCAACCCCGGCTAACACTCCTGCAATCAAGCCTACCCCAGGACCACTGAACATCAGAGCACAGATCCTTTTCTCTCTCCTTTCCCCCTTTTCCCCCAGCCCTGCAGACCGCAGGGTGGATTGCAGCGAATTCACCCTTACTCTCAAACAGTCTCACACCAACCCTTCCAGAATTCGCCATCGCTTTCAATAAATACATTGACGTCATCTGCTCCGTTTTTCCCCGTAGGAGGCGCAAGCTCAATGATTATCTCGCTATCATAGCGGAGCTCGCGTCCTCCTACGGAGGTACTCATTTTTACACTTCACGTCAGATGTTTGCCGCCAAAGTAGCGTTGAGGGTGTCCCAATGGAACCAGTGTCCATATTGGGGCGCCCTCGACCTGGACCTACATTATTGTGTGTTCCCCGGCTGCCGCAATTTCACCTGTGCGGTCTGCATGTCTGTCACCCATGCTTCTGATTCCTGACCCTACATCAGCTCCTCCCCCTCTCCCCTTCAAGAAAAACCTAAGTCTTCCAGTTACGTGCCTAAAAGTCCCTCCCTCTTCCATCAGACTCCTACTTCTTCCTTTCCGCTCTGTAAGTCAAAACTTCAATGCAAATAGATGCCTCCGGTCATCCTGCAAATTTTACACATCTGCAGTTTCTGTGGGGGGACCCACTCAAAAACCATTTGCAGCCTTTTCAATAAAAACGCTAAAAAGTATCTATCGACTCCTGTCAACATTAATCACTGATCAGCTGAACTGTCTCTTTTTCCAGATCCTAACTTTTCACATTATCTGTTATCAGGTCTGTCGCACGGCTTTCATCCCGGAGTTTGCAGCATCCCCTCCCACTTCTATATATGTCACAACCTTCAGTCAGCCACGACAGATCCAGAATCAGTCAAGCTTCTAATCAAAAAAGAACTTGAAGCTAAATTCATGATCGGACCCTTTTCTTCCCCTCCGTTCAGCACCTTTCAAGTCAGCTCCATTGGGATTGCCACTCGAAAACATCCCAGCCATTGACACCTGTTTGGTATCCGATGGCAAGACCAATTCTACTTTGCCGTTCCCCTCACCTTCGGATGCAAAAGCAGTCCAAAAATTTTTGACATGCTCTCCGAAGCAATCTGCTGGATTCTTTAGAACAATCACCAAATCAACCACCTCATCCACCTCTTAGATGATTTTATTTTCATCTCTCCTTCCCACTCCCTCCCCGCCGCTGATTTGAAAAAAGTCTTAAAAGTCTTTTAAGTCTTTTCAGAATCATATTGATTTCGTCTAACCTCCTTACCAACCCCCAGTGTTCAAAAAGAGAACTCCTGTCAGTTTTGGGGCACTTGAACTTCGCCATGCGAATCATTCCCCAGGGCTGCCCCTTCATTTCCCACCTTCTAACCCTATCATCTTCCACCCCCTCTCTTGAGGTCCAAATTACCCTGAAAGCCCCCTGCCTTCACGAACTCCAGCTCTGGTTGTCGTTTCTCTCCCAATGGAATGGTCACTCTTTCTTTTATAATGACGGTCTTTCCTCCCCAGTCAACATCCAACTGTTTACCAACACTGCCCCCTCTATTGGTTTTGGAGGTTTCTATCGCAACCGATGGTTTGCATCCCCTTGGCCCGCCCAACTTCTAGAGATCCCCCCCCCCCCCCTGCTCAAAAACTATTCATTTTGACTGCAAAACATATCCCCAGAAAAGAGAATGAAATTGCTGATGCTCTCTCTCGTTTTTCTCTCAGAAATTCCGGAAGCTGGCCCCAGATGTCGATCCCCAGCAGACCCCAGTTCCTCCCTATTCGCATCTTATATTCCCCTAAATCATCCTTTAAGGCCTCTCTTCGAAGCCTCCCTAAATTCCATACTCAATGAAGTAGCACCCGGCCTTATCTTACGGCCTGGAAATCGTTTAAATCCTTTTACATTAGTTTCAACCTCTTTTTTCCCGGCTTCTCCCTCCTCGCCATCACTTCTTTCATTTCATTCATCATCAATTCTTATAAGAACCTCCAAGTAGGCTCTATTAAAAGCTGTCTGAGCGGCCTGCAATTTTTCCCTGAATTACTCATCGGATCCCTGTCCCCCGCCATAACCAACGCTCAAACATCCCTGTTGCTCAAAAGGTATCCAAAGGGAAAAACCGCCCCATCCCGACATGAGGCTGCCCATTACCTTAGAGATCCTCTCTCGCTGCCTCTCCATCCTCCGCCGAGGTAACGCATCCATCCATACAGCCCGAACCCTAGATGCCATGTTCACCTTGGCTTTTTTCGGACTTTTAAGATCCTCCGAAATAACCATTAACGCTGATTTTAACCCAAACGCCCACCTCACCATCTCATCTATCATTAATAAAGAAACCATGGCTTTCTTCCTAAAGCAAAGCAAAATGGACCAACTTAAAAGAGGCCACTTCATTTACATTTATAATCTACAATCCCCAATCCAGCCCTATAAAACCCTGCAAGCATTCCTTGCTTATAGAAGCGCCTTTGCCCTCTCCCCAGCCGAACCCCTTTTCACAGACAAATTTAACTGCCCCGCCTCGAGATTCTGGTTTCTAAAACACCTGAAAACCATGCTTAATCTCTCAGGCTATCCCCCACAGAGGTATTCCTCCCATTCATTCAGAATTGGTGCAGCAACCTCTGCAGCCGAGAAAGGCCTCTCTTCCAGTCAGATTCAGACTCTGGGCAGATAGTCCTCTGAAGCTTTTAAAAGCTATATCAGATCTGATCCGTCATCCATCCACCGAGCTTTACAAACCCTCGTAAGCCTCCAACCACCATTTACGCCTCATCAGAAGCAGCCGCAGCTTCCATCAGAAGCATTCCCGTCTCCATCAGAGACTCGTTAAAGCCCCTGTCTCCATCAGAGACACGCTACAGCCACGCCTCCATCAGAGGCAGCCGCAGCTTCCCGCAGCTCGTCTCCGCAAGTTGCCCCAAACAAGGCAAGGTTCCCATTCGGCGAGCACCCCTCTGCGCCGTTTTGGGGGGCTAGTTTTGACTATTACTTTTACTTGAGTTAATATTTATGCAAGTACTTTAACTTTTACTTGAGTACAGTTTTTCGGTACTCTACCCACCTCTGCAGCTGCATCAGTGGATTGAATCGGCACATGATGCACTTTCAGAAAGACAAGCACTGATGCAACAATCTGAGTGATTTGCATCAACAAAACATGCAATTTGTGAAAATATAGTATGAAATGATCAATTAAAAGATGAATTGTAAGTGCAGAGACATTTTAACTGTAATAATACCAGTGGTGGACAGTAACGAAGTAATGTTAGTTGTACTTCGTTACTGTACTTAAGTACATTTTTCAAGTATCTGTACTTTAAAGGAGTAGTTTTATTTTTTTAGCAACTTTTACTTTTTCTTTACTACATTACTAAGCAATGGATCATACTTCTTCCTTCACTACATTTCATAAAACATATCATTTAGCCATACGTCTGTTTTTATATTGTTTATCAACGGTATACATTTTTTATATTGTTTGGATCAACTAGCCGAGTAAACACGAATGTTTATTCATAACCAAATACTGAAAATAAGTAGGTCTAAATATTGTTATCTAACGTTAATGCTGATTGTTTAGCTAACAAGCTTGTTGGTGCTAATTTATAGTCATTCTTAGATAATGTCCAAATATTTTTGATATATTACATCTGAGGGGAAAAAGAAAGGATGTGATGTTCAGGTAACTACAG
>JAUCMU010000021.1:2681066-2693049 GCA_032275025.1 Enteromius treurensis | reverse complement strand
TCTTTGGCTTTTGACTAAATAGAACATAAAGAAATAAATATATTATATTAGAGCTACGTGGCATTTGTGCATTCACATATTTTCAGAGCCAACGTGAAACTAATGAAAATAATTTTAATAAGTACAAGATGTCATAGTTTCATTACTTCAGAGTGTCGCAGTGATGGCCTTTTTGCAGTAAAGGGCCTTTCATAGTTTAATGAGAGGGAAGATGGCATTAGGAGAGACGCAAGGTTAGCTGCATTGAAAACAGATGAGCGCACATCTGCAAAAACAGAAAGATAAGTGCACACGTTTTAACAGATTTTGTTTTGTTATTTAACACTGACTATTTAACT
Source organism: Enteromius treurensis (assembly GCA_032275025.1). Lineage (NCBI taxonomy): Eukaryota > Metazoa > Chordata > Actinopteri > Cypriniformes > Cyprinidae > Enteromius > Enteromius treurensis. Next base: position 2,692,711 of record JAUCMU010000021.1, on the reverse strand, counting down.
TCAGCGCTGAAATCCATGCATACAGTGCCGAGCATGACAGGTTTTCATTCTGATCAGATCGCCCGGTCAACTATCAAAGCTTTAATACTTTTTGAGTGTTTAAAACAGGGGTGTCAAACTTAATTCCTGGAGGGCTGGAGCTTAAAGTACCCTCTGACTGGTTTAAAGTACAGTAGGGGTGAGTGCTATGATTAAACCCTTAAAGGTACAGTGTGTAAATTTTCGCAGTACCTAGTGGTAAAGAGTGTGAATTACAACCAATGGCTGGTTCCCCTCCCTTTAAAGAAGCTACGGTGGCCGTTACAGACAGTGAAGATAGCCAGCAGTGTGGTTTCTTAAAGGTAAATTAATGGATTATATTATTCAATAAATCAGTGTTGTGACATAACATGTTTGTCCTTAAAAGGATTCGGTACAAACATGGTGGCAACTTCTATTTAAGTATGCATGTAGATAAAAATAGCTCATTCTAAGTTCATAAAAACATAATGGTTTTATTGTGTAAGGTCTTTGTACACCTCCGAAAACATAGTTACATATATTATATTGCATTTCTGTCAATAGATCCTCCTAAATATTACACTTTGCATTTTTATGCAAGTTTTATATCAACAATATACTGTCATGCAAGGAGAAACACAGTAACCACACATTTAATCAAAATCAAACTAATATGTCTACACCCGATACGAGCAGAGTTGTTGTCTACACTAAATTAACGTAGTCTATTTCACAGCTCTTACACATGTACTTAAACATAAGTACAATCTTGATACACTTTATTACAATTAGCTTATGCCTGTGTAATATTGTGTAATTGTACTGTAATTATAAAAGTATTATGTATTTAAGCTGTGTATTTATGGGTTAAAATCAAATTAAGGTGCAGCTTGATAAGGTGTACACTACAGTATAAATACACATGAAGTACACTTAAGTACAATCTTGATACACTATGTTTTAAGCTTATGTCAGTGTACTTGAATTTATAATTACATTGTTTAAAGTCTGCACCACATATGTGACAATTTGTTTTGGTTACATAGTAGCTGTGTAGCAAATTCTGTCTTTTACATCCGTGTAACAGTAGGTTCCTGTTACATCTACATAATTACATAGTATGTAATTTTCTTTTAGGTGCAATGGCTACTACTCAGTACTACTGTGGGTAATTACTCTGTTTTATGCTTTTGACAGCTTAAAATAAATTATTATTATTATTTGCATTTATAAAAAGGATAGATATAGTCTAAATTGCTGCCTACATTTGAAGATACGTTTCGTAAGTGATAACAGTTTTATCTGTATATTAGCACTCCCAGCAACAGCTGAATAACACGGAATTGAGCGAGTAATTTACTAGTCAATATTTTCTTCTGGTCAAATTAAAGGTTCTCAGGGTTCTATAAGAACATATACAGGAGATGGAAAATTAGAAACGGTGCAGTGCTTCAAATGATCCATAGCGTGAGTTTATTTCTAATGCAGTCAAATGCTTTTCTTTTACTGAATGACTATGTGCTAAAGCGCCTCAGGTTATTATTGCAGTGTATTAGAAGCAGCGCTACTTTCAGTCAGCCACAGGCAGACTCATGACACACTGTGAGTCTATGTGTGTGTGTGGGGGTGGAAAGAGAGCTGTCACACGGTGCAACATAACTGTGGGCCTGAGCAGAGTCCTGAAATAAAAACAGCTCTTACCTCCTAATGAAGTGAAAAACAATTTAGTCAAAAACAGGCAATTTAAAATGTGCTTTCCTTACAACCACTGTAATATCCTCAAACTAATATTTCCCATGAGCTTTCAAGACATCAGAGAACAAAGCCTTATTGACTACAAGTTTTATAATCAAAATTAAATAGTTTATTTATCAAAACATGCACTCTATGTATAAGGCTGGTTCTGCAGTTAGAAAAAATAGCAATTTCTTAATAGATTATATGTTTATCGCTGTTAATAGAGTTCGTAAAATGGCATGTCAAAATACGTCAACACTAGATGATCCATGAACCTGTCATGTGCCAACTATTCACTTGTAATTTAGACAGGGTCATTTATTAAAATAGGAGCAATCAAGTCTTGTCACATATGCCACATGCTTCTACGTCCCTTACAAATGAAGAGTATTAAAGTATCAATGCAACTTTTCTATTAAGCTGACATTAAAGTTTAATTTTAAGAACAAAAATGCGAGAAAAAAAAATCAGAATGTCTTCTAATACTTTATTTTGATGGGTTTTGATGTTTTTTTTCTTGCTAACCAGACTCCAAAATAAGTTCTTGACAAACAAATGTGGAACTGTCAATTAATTCTAATCAAATTGGAGTATACTGTATGTGCACATTCATGTATGATTTTAGCTGCTTCTTAAGTTGATTTAAACCTCCAGTTTGACACCTTAAATTCTTATTATGACTACACTGACAAAAGACAATCCGTACTATCAGAATTGGCCATTAAAACTCTCCACTGGCTGAAAATCATCTCCATTACTGGCCATTATCAATGCACCGGGCACTTCAGCAACAAAATGAACAGCAGTAGCAAATAATAAAATAATGACATTATTGAAAAGTGTCAAATATGGAATAATGAAGCGGACTGGGTTTTGCTCACAGCAGTGCGGTCCAGAGGGACATAGTCTTTGGAGATGGAAAGCTGCAGAGGAGGAAGAAAGATGAAGGAGGAGCGGGGGTGTTGTGTTACTCCTACGCTAAATATGGGCTATTGGAGCTCCTGGGGTTTCATTCAATTATGCGTTTTTTCATAGAAATCGTGGGTATGAGAAAATAGTCCAGTAGCCGTAAGGAATGACATATTGTTGCATCTTTTTAAATGAACGTTCAGTGCATTTGAATCAAAAGTTTTATTTTTCACAAATCAACTGGGAGCAGAACAAACAGCCCAAACTAGTGTATTGTTGTTTTTTTTCACCACAAATTTCAGTGGCTCACAGTTCTATTAGAGGAGTTTTCCAGCAAAAACATTTCACGGTAAATGTAATAATTCACACTTTTATTTTTTCTCTCCTGACATGTCTGTGACATTATCTCCCTCTCTGTGCTTTCATGAGCAGCCAAACACTCCAAAACTGAACTATCCATCTGATCCAAGCAGAGAAGAACAAATATCTGCACAGCCTTGACAGCATGCCATAGACCTTTTTCCACAAAAACCACAAAACCTGCATGACCCATTCAATTTGACAGATAATTCTCTACTTCAAAGCACTATGAAAAATCAGACATTTCAGTTTTGCTTAGCTAAGAATGAAATACTTTAAATGTAAAAATTAATGTTTTTTTCATCTTTTGTTTCACAAACTGAAACAAAAGAGCAGTTTGTTAAAAATCAAACCCATTTTCAAAAAAGTTCTGTTTTAGAGCATCAGAGTCTGTGTTCTTCAGTTCCTGCCCTCAAATCCCTTAAATCATATTTCCTGTATAGATAAATCATGCTGCTTTGAAACACGCACATACTGATTTTTCCAAGCTCGATGTGTCTCTAGGTCAACATATTTTGTTGACCCTGGAGCAACATTTTAATGCAAAAATATAGTCTTGACCATATCTCTACATCTAAATCTGCCCTTACCCATAGGTAATGCCTAAAATCAGAGGAAACGATAGATTACTGACACTGATGACTTGACACAACTTCCAAAAGAAAGTATACTGTTTTTAAGTGTAGCGAGGAATTTCCAAGCGGAGGTGGGAACCAGGACTATCACCTGGTCTTCTGGCTGGGACTCCCGGGGCTGAGCTGCGTGGTCATAGTGTCGCTGCTGGGCTTACTGGGCTTTCGTCATGTGCTCTCGGACGAGCGGCATCACTCTGTCTCTCCGCTGCCTCATTTTCTTAATGTTGCCGATAACTGACCTCTGCAGGGCGGACTATTGTTGTTCCCACGCCTCTTTTGCCACATCGATCAAACCTCTAGGCTGGCGGCCGAACAGGAGTTCAACCTTGGGGGACTTCACTTGAACATGGCCTCGGACCCATTGTATCGTGTTGGCGGCCAACAAGATGTCTGGCTAGGGTATGAGCATGTGGCAACTCCAACACGTCTCCATTTTTGATTTGGGAACCACCAGTAACCGTTTTTCCTCCCCCTCCACTGGGCGACGCAGTAGAGCAGGCCATTCTCCACGACAAATTGGGGGAAAAAATGGGGTCCAGGCCCAACAATGCCGGGGGCGATCGTCCTTGCATTGAGCTCAGTCAAATGAGCCCCCTCCCTGCACCTGTTGGAAAACATCAAAGAACACGTTAGAATCAGGGGAGGGGGACACACTATCTCTCCTACTGGCAGACGGCAAGAGAACGGGTTGGCGCTAATGAACGCTGAGCTTCGTCTGTTAGGAGAAGGGTCAACGCCCGGGCCCAGTCACCATGCTTCTAGCCTTCAACCACGGGCGTATACTTAAACATTTGTAAGTACACCTCCACATCATCATGTGCCATCATCTTCAGCTGTGCAACTATAACAAAACATAGTACATAACACTGATTTGGTTATGTTGCTGTCAGCTAACAAGTATAGACTTCCCTTATTTTTTGTGGTTGTGTTTTTGTGCTGTGAGTCTCTGTGCACTAACACTAATGCAGATGTGTTGCATTCCCAGTTCTCCCCGCACCTCAGGAAACTTTCCCTGTCTCTTGGCATCAAGCGGAACTAATTGTCTCTGCTGGACTTAAAATCGATGCTTAGTTTCCCTTCAAGGCCCACATTTGTACCAATGAACACACAGTTGCTTGGCTTTAATTGTGTTATTGAAGAAGCAGAGATACTGGAGTAGGGTGTATGAATTGGAGTGGGGCTTTGTTCCTGTTGGAACAGGATGTTTGCTTATGTCTCCTAAATACTACACCCTGGTGTCACAGATGGGCTTATTACTGTGCTGTTTTTTTTTCTCAGTGCCTCCCTGCTTCCTCTTTGTATCAGTGTCTTGTTATCACCGTATGAGTCTTGTAGATTTTTTGAGTTTACAAGGAGTGCTGGGTAGAAATCTTGAGTTGTGTTTGCTAAGGGAAGTATCACTAGTGACAAAAAAAAAAAAAAAACACTCACATACACCCTATATTCACATATACTCACATACTCACACTCACATATACCCTATATTACACTCACACCTATATGTGCACTGACAGTCATATTTGCCATGTAAAAATTATTATATGTTACTTGGAACACTATAATAGGTGCCACCATATTTTGATGACAAAACCCTGTTTGCCGAAGGTAGTAGATAATAAGTAATAACTGATAATTATAAATATATTAAGATTACTGTATAATGTGGCTCAGCATTGGTTACCTCCAGTGTTGAGTGTGAACACACAGCTTTTTAATGAAAGAGATTTTGGTAGCAACCACCATCAACTTGTAAAACTTTCTCAGCACTGAATCCAACAATATCCTTTTTATTTAATGGGTTGAGACAGAGACAAACAGACAAACCAGAAACTAATGAAAGATACACATTTCCAATGTGAATTGAAAACAGTTCATACATCCAAGCCAGTAGGTGTCAGTATGATTTACAGTACCAGTGGGATAAGAATTGTTCCTCTTAACGCTAACAATGCATAAGTATTCACTAATATGTTTTGAGTTTACATCAATTGTTCTTGACGATAAATATTGTATCAAATAATTTGAAATGTTAGTAAAGGACATGGAGGAGGAAAAAAATTATGGTGGGTAAAAAATGTCTAACAAAACTTTGTGTTCTCTCGCAAAACCTTTGCGTTCTCTCTGAAAACCTTTGCGTTTCTCGCAAAACGTTTGCGTTCTCTCAGAAAACCTTCGCGTTTCTCGTGAAACCTTTACATTCTCTTGCAAATCTTTTGCGTTCTCTTGCAAAACCTTTGCATTCTATTTGCATTCTTTCGCAAACTTTTGTGTTCTCTGGCGTAACCAGTTGAGCTTTCAATGGTTCAGACAGCTTTGTACATAATGGAGCAATAATGGAGTTTTACTTACTTAAAGCAATATGGTCAGTGCTTAGTTCAAGGCACAGTTTGGACGTCAGTGAAAAACACCTGAAAAGGATATTATGTAAAAAAAGGATTAGGTGTGTTCAACTTGAAGCGGTGCTGCAGCGACCGATCAGTATGACATCAAAGGTTGAGCGATCATGATGCGCATATGGAAGCATCAGCTGTCAAACGCATCGGATATGGCTGCAACGCCGCTTAAAGTCGAACACACTTGTTGTTCTCTCGCGAGGAATCTGCATTGTGCTTCGCGCTTTTGTTGGCATCTGTACAGACAATAGATGTTTTCGACTTGAAGTGGCGCTGCAGCCACCAGTCGGGGTATAACATCAAAGTACCGCAAGAGTGTTTGACAGCTGATGCTTCCATATGAGCGTTATGATCGCTCTCTGCAGCACCACCTCTAGTGTAAAGTAAACAGAACGTGTTTATCTGAGCTCAGCTGGTTATGCCAGAGAACGCAAAAGTTTTGCGAGAGAATGCAAAAGATTAAAAAAAATAAAAATTCTTTCCACCTTGAATTTTTTTTTACCCACCCTGATTTTTTTCCTCCACCATGTCCCTTAAGGGGCTCCGTACTATACAATGGAAATCATTTAAAACAGAAAGGCTGGTGCATAATTCATTTAGACTTCAAAACCAATGCCCAGTTTTATTTTTTAACATTTTCCTGTTTCTTATGCTGAACAAAAAAATCTATAAAATCCCAGAGATAGACTTTCGAAGAAAAAATTAACCTAAGCCATTTTTAAGTCCAGAATGTTGTACTTTTGGGCTAGGTTCTTTGACTTGGACCACTAAGCGACCATTCAGATCAACCTAGCAGTTGCAAAGCAACATTCTGGCAACTATCATCAACACCCCAGCACTGGCGATCACTACTCACTTTTTTTCCAGAATATGTAAAAATCTACTTTGATAATTGCTTCTTTTAAACTCCAGTACTTCTGTGTGTTCATGGAATTCATGCAGAGAAAAAAAAATACATCAAATTTTTAAGAAGCCAAATGTTAAAAAAAAAAAATTTGATAAACAGAGTTAATAATGTGTCACAAAACAGCAAAAGCCATTTAATAGGACAGGAGGAACAAGCATCATAAAACTCTTTAATACGCCAATTCTGAGATGTAACTGCAAAAGCAGACAACAACACACTATTCAAATTGGCATTCTGTGGTTTACATCATGCTGCTGGATTACTTACAAATTCATTATGCCACACACAAGAGCTTTGCACAGTGTGCGGTTGACATGATCCTTCCTCTTCTGACAGCCTCTTATCTGGATCATATCTCTCTCTCCGTCTCATGAGGAGTGAGACTAATCACCTGTAAGCTACACGAACCCTACATCCACTCAAACTCACAGATCTTGTCTATATCTTTTCAGGTTTAGTGCACTATGGAATAAACTGCTGAGAGATGTCAAGGGCCCTTGTGACCTTCTTATTCAGTTGTATCAGGAACAGTGAATGTCAACATACAATTGCACCTAGGACTGATAAACCGTTGTTAGTAAATGATTAAATGCTCAGATTATTGTGATTAATTACCCCTGACATGTAATTTCCATTAAAATTGGTTAACTATATATATATATATATATAGTATCACTTTATATAACTAACTAAACACATGCAGTTTAAAACTTCACATATTTATAAACATAGTCTAAATTTAGACTATTTTAGACTACTGTTAGCTCTTCAGCTTACACTTACATCACTGATGGTTCCTGGTACTTTTTTAGACCTTGCTCTGAAGTAGGAGCTAATTTAGTTCCTCCAATTGTCCCTGGTTCCTGCGGTGTGATAACGCCAAAAAGTGGGTAGTTCCACAATTTGTTTTGGTACTATGAAATACTTCCTGTGGTGCGAATTATGTTAAGTAGATTTTAGATTTATGAGATTTCACTGAATAGTTCAAGATTTGTCTAGTTAGCTTGAGCTGCTAGTAGATGCCATAAAAGCATTCCACAAGCAAAAAGCCTCCATTCTGTTTCTTCATTGATTTCCATTTTAAAACAGCCATGCATTTCATAAATCTTTCATGATGTTATAGTACATTCGTTTAAGCAGTGCTCAAAAACGTTTTTGCTGGATTCTTAAAAGCATGTGCTGCTTTGGACCTCACAGCTCAAGATAGTTGCTTTAGTGAAGAATTTGGGACTGCCTGTGCATATTACGTTACAGTATGTAATTTTCCTGTGGATATATCTGCCGTCCATGATTTCATGAAGAACCTCTACTATATGCGGTGCACAAAAGGTGGCAAAATTCTTCAAAGTAGTACAAATAAAACGGTTCTTCTAAGATGTCATCATTGAAAGGTTGTCTGAGTAACTCATTTTTAAGAGTCTATGTGAAAGATTCAAACGTGCTACAATTTTTCTTCATTATTTATGTAGATCCGTGCAAAGTCATATTGCATTTATTATTCTGGAAAAAATCAAAAACTTTAAAACGGCTATTATCATCTGCCCTGACAAAATATTTTTCATGTTTACTTGTATTGATGGCTTGTCATGTGCAAGTTACGATCTCAGCAGTGTTTGACAGGTTTGTTATATCAACTTCCATCCCACTGTGTTTGAACACACGCCTGGGGGAAAGTGTATGCATTCAGGCATGTGCTTTACAGAGAGCTTCAGACAGATTAATTAACTCAAAGAGACTCGTGGGATGGAAACTGGCCAACATAGAATGACAGGCAGCCTGTATGCTAGTACTGCTCAGTAGAGGCATGCAGTTAATGTGAAATATGCGAGTGTCAATATTAATAATGGTCAATTTCAGAGCCCCTGGTTTGGTTCTACTCCAAACAATGCCCTGCTTGTCCATCAGGTTTGATGCTTTCTGGTTATGTTTTAAAGGTGGGTTTTGAAAAGGAAGTGTTTTCTCATTGCTTTGTTCTGATTTGATCTTGACAGGGTTAAAGCGACATTTATGGACAATTCCTAAAGGAAAGCAACATCGCAAATGAGATCTCAGTTTCTTTATTTCTTCTAGACAGCAGTGGGGGGTAAATAGGTATAAATAAAGACTTTTGCTGAAGTATGCATCTTTTCATATTTTCACCTTCTCTTGTTAAAAAGAAGTATATTTTCTAACGAAGAGTACTTACTGTGCAAACAAAATGCTTTAAAAAGAGTCCTTAGGTTTAAATAGAAATGTATTATAATCATGAGCCTGGTCTAAAACGTCTGTTTGAGCTGTCTTAACGGGACACAAAGTAGTCTTAAAGTAGTCATAGATTTAGGCTGTTTTGGATTAAACAAAGCCGATTGCAAGAAGGAAGATTGCAGCTAGTCTAGGACAAAACTGAAGCTTTATCCTTCAAAGAGGCAGGTTTAACTCCTGCATAGAATATTTGGGATATAAAAATTAAGACCAACTTGCACAACACAGGATGATGTAGTGAATAGGTGTAATTTATTCAATTACTTTTAATGACATGCAGCTTTTAACAACCACATTTGTCCAAAGAAAATGCATTGGACATAATTTCTTAGCTTGAGCCTAGACCTTCCTCTATGTCCCAAAGAAGAAGGCCTTTACCCAAGTTCTGATCACGTTGACGTTTTTGTATCTGGAATATTTAATCATGAAACGGTGATTTGTGTGATGCCAGAAATGCAACTGTTTGCACTATTCTATTATTTTTCAGTGTATATGCATTCCTGTTTTAAAGAATACCCATTAGAAAGGTTTGAACTCACTATCCAAACTCTTCAGTGTGTAAACATAGTGAATCACTACAAAGCAACAGTAGATTTGGTCAGACTAACATTTTTATTTGCTCTGTATATAAATCCCACAACAGCTGAGCAACTAAGATACAACAAAGCTCATATCTGTACGAGAGAGATGGTCGAGTGCATGCTTGGAGTATAGAAAAATCGATTCTAGTGTTTATACAATACACTTTGTTCCAAGCCAAGTAGATGCTGCAAGGTCATCATTGCTAACAGCAGTGCTACACAACTAGCTTTGCCTTCAGTGGAAGATCACTATCAAGCAGATGTGCCCATAGCTGAGGCAAAAAATGACCATGAGTACTTTCACGCAGCTTTTGAGCCATAGGTGCAATTTAATTTTATAATGTATGGTTTAACAAAACATTTTTATTCATGTAGTGTACCATGACTGGTAATCACAGTCTACTTCCTTTAGTTTACATACCATTTCTACTCCATTCTTTATGTGAACTGTTGAAGTGGTCATTATCTAGTATACCATCCAGACGTTGCTGCTTATTTTTCCATACTGCAAGTCACTCAATTCATCAGTCTTGCCCTTTATTCATAGTCCAAGAGTAAATCATTCTGTTCTGATCTCTCCATTGTCTCTTTAAAGCCAGTTTAAGATTCCTTCTTTAAGAAAGGCAAGTATCATTCGGCATAAAAGGGTGTTTTATTTTTATGAGTACCATTAGGCTGACAACTTGTGTTCATATTTAACCTGATCAAGCTTAAACCAAGCATTTGGCCTGGTATTTATTAAGGCAATTTTAGCCACAATTATAAAAGCTACTTTTATTTACTAATTTATCTAGTACACATTGATGCCTACTCCTGTTTTAATCTATATGTACACTTTAAGATTTAAATCCGCAAGCACTCATTCAATACAATTAAGCACACCTCTTCTCTACAGTTTCAGAAGAGATCTCAGTAATGTACTGTATCATATTGTGTGAGGACATCATGAAGTCTGAAACTCAATATGACTAAAAGTTTATAGCTCTATAATATATGTCAACAAATGACTCATTTCTGTCTATTTTAAGCTTTCCTAAGGACTCTGAGACAATATTAATACTCAGAGTATTCTGTAATGATTTACATACCCTCATATGCACACATCCTTTGGAATGGTCACAAAGTTTAAAAAAGCCAGACAAACACTATGGAATGCAATTAGTGTATCATATTGCCTATACTGCCATATTCAAGCTTCTGAATATGACAACTTTGTGTCAGGAACAGATGAAAATATCCATTGAAGTTTGTGACTTACTATGTATCCTAGTCCATTAAAGAGCAAACTGCAAGAAATACATTTTTCTCTGGCTATGCAAGAAGAAAGGCCCATTAATTCTTAATTTAGGAGTGCAGTACATGATGCTACTGAAAAGCTTTTGAAAATGTTAAGTGTTTAAGTCCTTATAGCAAGAATGTATATTGATTAGTGCAGGGGTTTCCCAAGAGTTCTCAAGATTGAGTTCTGCCTAATAAATAATGCATTCTGCTTTCTGTCAAATAAATTGCGGTAAAGAGTTAGAATTTTGTGTGTACAGTATTACTGTATGCCTAGTATTACCATCATTTCATTTAACTGATCTAGGCTCACTGAAACACATGCCTTGTTCTGCAAAATGATTTTCATTACTTCTTTCACATTTTCAAAAGTACAAAGACCAATGAGTGTCACTAAAAGCACATTTAATTTAATAAAAATAATATTTAAATAGGCCATAGTGTTTGTTTTGTACGGAAGCGTAGAGCTGCCACCCAGGTAAAAAATAAAATTGAGCTTTATCACTTTTGTACAATATACTTATCACGTTCGTACAATATAATATCACGTTTGTACAATATAATTATCACGTTCGTACAATATAATATCACGTTCGTACAATAT
>JAUCMU010000021.1:2656853-2675543 GCA_032275025.1 Enteromius treurensis | reverse complement strand
AAACCCTTTGTCTCATTAGGACAGACGATATGTTGGGTAAAGATGGTAAACACATGGAGTATTTTAGCACTGTGCACTTCATGTGAACTTCAGTTGAGTGTAAAACTAGTTCACATTATCAGTAGATCCCACACACTCCACACAGAACACAATCATCTGTCCTAATGAGACAAACATTTCATCATTAACTATTCACTTGTAAATGACTTACAACGGAACGTTATTCTAAAGTGTTACCATAAACTTTAACATATATGCAATACATTCATTGGTTTTGTTCTGTTTCTCCTGGGGGGCTATTGTTGCTCTCTTGCCAAGTTCTTGCCAAGAACATAAAAACGAGTGTGTGTGTGCGCGCGTATGTATTCTCGTACTTTAGCAATGATGCTGCAGAGCTGTGGTCCATCCTGGGTTAAAGACAGCAGGTTACTAATGGCAGTGCTGATGGCAAAAACATTATCAGAATCCTCAATCTGACGAATCAGAATCTGAAAAAAAAAGAGAGAAAGAACTGAATGTCCCTAATGGATCAACCAAATCACATATTTAGGTTTCTATTCCTATTCTTATTTCTATTTCTGTAAAAAATAAATTTCACTTAATGTTTCAATGTAATTGTAATGCAAACATATATGCTATTTTCTAACCACTATCAGTAAAACCTAGTTTCAAATGTCTTTTTTTTTTTATTTACGTAAAGAAAAAAACATACATACAAAAAAATTACATCAAAACAATAAAATGTCTTATCTACTACTCCTTCTCCTAATAGTGTTTATACTTTCAAGATGTGAATAAAATACAAAAATACATCACTGGGTTTGCTGAAACGGCAGCAAACAATAAAAAGAACAATATTGTACTGAGATTTGCTATTTTTTCTTGTAAACTGGTCAGTTTTTTAAAGTAAGAAATTTGACATTGTGGCAGCAGGTAAAATCAGGACATTTGTTTTAGCATTACATCATAGTATTAGGAACAGAGCGTAGCAATAGTTCTGGCAGGTCACGTTAGTCAAGCTCACATTAGGAACTAATCATCCACCTCCATTCCCAGCGCCTCCTCTTGTCCAGTCAGGACATGGCAGTGAATATATCATTGAGTCAGACCACTGAATTATGTTGTAAATAATCACATAGAACATAAATGATATCTGCCACATTTATCATTGATGTTGGTTCTGTTCTGTTACCCTAGAGGGGGTATTCTGCTCTCCCTATTCCTATCCATGCAAGGCTGTGTGATGGGCAGGGAGTGATTGCCCAGAACCATTCCCCCAACCTAAAATGTATGCTAATTAAAAGTTATATTGACGGTAGTGGTCCTGACAGAACTGCAGTTTTAGGATGAATGTTGTTTTATTGTATTATTAAAGAATGACAGATGAATACCCAAGCTGTAGCTGAAATGACTGATTGACTGAAAAATAAAATAGTAAATTAAATGATATGTGAAGTCAAATCGATTTAAGCTCCATACCTGTATCTCATTGGCCAGTGCCATGTCAATCATATGGCTAAATGAGTCACTGACATCAGTAAGGATCTCGTGAATAGCCTCCTTCATAGATTTGAGGAAGTATTCATCCTCAGTATGAAGACACCTGTGGGGTAAACACCGTCAGTTATGATTTATCTGATCTTCAGTATGAGAATTTTAAGGGGATGCAAATAAGTGTAAAAAGTTGTTCTTTACCTCTCAGTAATAACGTTCAGCTCCATGCACTTCTCCAGCAGTGATTTCTCATACTGCCACGAGACACACAGAATATAAAAAATATAAAGCTTTGCAGGGTCTGAATATAAACCACACAACTAAAAGGTTTTTGAGAGTAATGTTTAACTACAAGATACATCTAAATATCTAAATAATGCTTCTCTTTTGCTAATTATGGCTCCTTCAGTGTGCATCTATGGGATTTGAAATCAGATTGAAATGGTGCATCTGATCAGTAAAACACCAACACACATGATCTGAGGAATTGGATGATTGGAATGTTGTTCCAGGAACATGGCGCACTTGCTGAAATCATGTTCACCATCTCTTGGGTATTAGTAAAAGTAATGGTAACACTTTACAATAACAGTACATGAATTATCATCATAATTCATCATACTCATAAAAGAGTATGATGCGTAGTAATTTAAAAATCTGTTCAGATTTTAAAAGTTATGTAATGTATTCCAGTCATAATTTTACAAGCATGTCCACTTATTCTACTAATCCTAAGCCTATACTAACAGTCCAGTAATGTTCTAATGAAACTTTGTTGACATGTAGTCGCAAAGGTTTTATAGTTAGTAGCATGTGTACTATCGAAGTAAAGCGTAATTATTTTAATCAGGGAAAAATGTTCATTAAATGTGATTAAAGCTGTTATCTTGAAATGTAATTGTTGAAGCCACATCTGTTGTTTATTTTTCGGAAAGTGTCTTTCTTTACCTTCTGCATTTCCGGTGGGGCGTTTCTGGCAGTACTGTACTCTTGGATGAGCGAGCGCACGTGACAGTTGACCCTGACAGCCGTGCTGTGGACCCGCTGCCAGCGGCCCTTCTCCAGACGCTGGAACATCTTCCCCAGCTCCGTGCTGACCACCAGCGCCCTCTTCAGTAGAGTCTGCAGGTTATCACGAGTGACGTGCTCACCGACAGCACCTGTCCCAGACACAATGAGCTCACCTGGAGCGTCTTCGTCTACACCGATGGGTTTAGACTGCAGAATGCACATACACTCCACCTCCGTCATGTGTCGTAAGTCTTCCATCCAGCGCTGTACTGAGTCCACCTGTATGGCATGCATCCTGCTGCATGGACATACACAACAATGTCAGGTCATCAACAAACTCAAATCTCCATACATACATGAACCTGTAGGGCTCTTAATTAATGATTGTGACAGATGTCTTGAACTGTGCTCAGATTTGTCAAAATACCCTAGTCTTCAATCAAAATATATTGTAACCCTTTATTGTGATAGTCCACATAAGAGACATTCTACTACCAGTGAGTTACTTCATGTGAACTACGAGTTCACTAGCAGTCATTAAGGTATTAGACTGTCTGCTTAATATCGTAATTAGTAATTGTGAAAAGTCCAGAGAGTGGCGCTAAAACACATGCTTAATGTGTACGTTTTGTGAATTCAAAATATCTAGTGAGTGTCATTTATAAGAAGAGAACTGAAAAGGGCGGATGCAGAGCTTTATTAAAAGGCATGGTCAAACATGCAGGGTTGTGAAAGCAGCAAACAACAATGGTGGAGGCAAAACACAGAATCATTTAGAAATACAGCGAGGGTTGGTCGATCGCAAACAGAGTCCACGGGGCAAAACTTAGCAGTAATCCAAAGGCAAGAAAAGGTTGGTACACGGAAAAATCAAACATAGGGCTGGTGAGGGGGTGGAACTGATCAATTGTCATGGGAACTAACAAGGGGGCAGAGACTGAACAGGGTAACACTGAAACAGTGGGGAACACATTTCATAATAAGAGTCCTTACTGTGCGTTCACACCACCGGCGGCGAGAGCTTCAAAGTGAGTGGAAGTCATTATTTTCAATGTGAGCTGGTGGCGAGAGACGGTGAGAGCATCAAGGAGAGTTGAAATCAAGTCTATTTTATGGTAATGAGCTATGACGCGGTTCGGCGGTACCAATCGGAATGTAGAAGTAGAGACCTCCCGCAAAAATATATATTATTTTCTCCTGCTCCCGCCCGCAGTATTCAAGTTTTGCCCCACTTTCCACTACTCTATTATTTGTTTCACTTGCCTCCTTACCTTACCGCCCGCACCCGCATTTACCCATCAAATCTTGTCCGCACCGCACTTGATCCTCCATCATTCCATCATGTGAGTTAAATAAGAACATGCTCAATACTATTTAAAGGCAACATTTTCCCGCTAGAGCGCTTGTTTTTCAATGCAGTTGAACACTGATTTGACCAATTGCATTACGCTTGGGGCCCATGAGATGTTTGGACATGCTCTGATATTTTTGCTTTTTTCAGCTACTTGGAACATATTATTGACCAACCTGTATTTTCTTGTAATCAGCACAAACTGCTCTACAATAATATGTGACCAAAATGAATTTACATGTTTGCATTTATTAGGAAAAAAATATTATGCGTGGTTAGTAGGTTTTGTGAAAATAAAAGTAGCTTAAATAAGGCCATTTAACTCATACTTAGTAGTAATGCACAGTACTTTTGAGTAACCAGTCTATTAAGCTAGAATATTTACTTCACAATGATGTGAAAATCATTCCACTTACTTTTTCAGAGGAAACAATATAGTGTTTTAAATTTTAAAAGACATGTTTTGAGGCTGAAAGCCTGTATGCGGGGGAGTGGCAATGGTCATTACTATTCAGTGATCAACACCTGAGGAGACAAAGACCCCTCCCCTAATGGCCCATTAGTGAGTGTCACTGAGGCAGGTAAGAAATAATGTTAGGAGATGAGAGATATATGTACTGTACATACATAACTGAATGGTAACAGTACAGTAACCTTTGAATAGGTGCTGGAAAAACTACCCCAGTAACATTAATCCTTTTTTTATAGAGTATAGAGGTCTACGCATATTTTCAGTCCCTCTCCCATAAGATTCTGTCTCGCACTGGTGCCATAGGCTATTTCTTTCCAATCCCCTCCACACACACACATTTCAGTTCTCACCTTGTTGCATTTGTCACAGCAGGTGAAGGAAGCTGCTTTCCCTTCCTGCCTCCCGCAATTGTAAAACATTGAGAATATCCAACCCTGCACATGTAAACCATTTATTTCTGTATGTAACACAAATAACGTTCTGTACCAAAAACATAAAATACATTTTATTTTATCTTTAGATATTTGCGTTTTGCAGGAGTCGTTTTTTCAGTGTCTTTTCTCCAGCACCCACACTCAGCAATTCAAAACTGTTGCTTCAATTCCTGCTGGATAATTTTGTTCACACTTAGTATGCACAATATGTGTATCATGAACGCTGCCATGTAAATTTGTGGGTGGGCACAGTTTTTTTAATCAAATTAGTCTTCCCATAGGCTACACACACGCACTAAATGTTCAGTGCAGTCTCACTTTTCCTAAAGTTTGACAGCTGGTGACCTATCTGTTAGGATGTGTGTTTAAATTTACAGTTATTTATGTATATTATCAGGTGTTCGTTTTTATTGCTGCTGTAATGTTGGCTGTTTTATGAAACACTTTCCCTTGAGTATCCAGCTGCTGTGAACTGTCTGATTTCTGAGTAATCGTTCTGCTTTTATTACTTGGTCATGAACACTAGTGATTTGAGTTTTCTGAATTGTTCAAAACACATCATAAACTCATGTTTATATGCAATTCTCTCAGCTTTGACTGACACACGGAGATAGGGCTTGAGAGTTGAACTCAGAGCCTGAGATTTTTTTACTGCTGTATCTGTCAGCAGCTCAGACTTGTGTTTGCAAAACAACAGTCTTTTTGACTCTTTCTTTACTGCCTTGAAAAGGGATTTGGTCTTGAGGCATGCAAAAATCAACATGAAATCGAAATTGACCCTGTTTGATTCCTTGATTGATGTTTCTTGTCTCATTTTGCATCAGAAGATGGTCTTATAAAGTAATCTAAATCAAAACCTTCTCAAGACTCTTTTGGCCTCCGTCACTATGTTACTATGTCTTCCTTTACGTCAGGGATGGTCAACCAAGAGCCCAGGACCCTTTGGGGGCCTTAGGATGAAATTGCAGTAAATTAAATAATTGTTAATTGACTACAAATGCATACAAATACATTTTCTTTGTTTTCTGGTTTAGAGTCCAGGTTCGTATGAGCAACTTTGTGAAAACATGATTTCCGTTTATTAATTTAAAGTGCCCCTATTATGATTTTTTTAATGTGCAAAGTGTATAAAGTTATTGTCTTTCCAAAAAAAAAAAGAGTCAACTCTGAATCATTGAAAAGTTGTTTTTAGTCCCAAGCCATTTGATTTTGACATCAACATGAAACATTACAATATTGTAAACCCACACATTTGTCTTTTCTCGTTGATCTAGATGAAAATGGAAATTCATTTTTTTGCACTAGGTGCCACTTTTGGAGAGGTAAAAACTAACACAAATTTTCAATAAAATCGACCAATCACCCGAGGGATTTGGAAGAATGTATCGTTGAACAGTCGTTTGTTAATCATTGAACAAACAAGGTAAAAATAAATGCATATTATAAGAAAACTACTTTGCTTTGTGGTATTGATGTTTGCTAACACATGGTCTGTAATATATAATGGAAGTTGGGAGTTTGTGTGTGATAAAATATCAAATCAAGGCCTTTGTATAAGAAGAATGCTTTGTATTTGTGTACGCTAGACTCATGGGTCTAATTAGTGTCTGACCTAGGTTGAGTACCCAGTATCTTGTACATGTTCATGCATGCAAATTATGATATTCAGAGGCAAAAAGGTAGCCAAACATTTCAACACATGAGAAGGTAATTAATAAATAACAGAATTGATTACCTTGGTTTCCTTGAAGATGTCTGTTTTTCTTATATGAAGCATTAAATACATTGATCTCACATTCTTAATTTATGCAATAGATGAATAGTAAGCCCTATTTAAGGCTCATTTTCATTCACATGAATACCTGTTGATTCCTTGAGCAGAGCAGCCTCTGTCTGAAGCCTTCCATCTTAAATTAAACACTCTCTGCGAGACAAGCCTGGATCAGAGTTACCATAGCAACAGGTTATCTGACTTAACAAGGTCCAGCTTAGAATTAGACAGAGCTGAAACATCATTGTACCATAAGATAGAAGGAGAGAGTAGGGATGAGTCAGAGTGACAAAGTTAAACGTAAAAAGTATTTTTAATATTTTTGCAGATTATTCAGGTATTTACAGACATTTTTATTTAATACTAACGCCGAAAAACGCTGTTGGGTCTGGATTGAACTATAAATATGAAAATATTTGCATTTTTATTTTCAGAAGAGGGTCTATCTTAAAGAGGTGATGTATTCGAAAGTAATATTTGACAGCAGAAAGATTTTAGATTTTAAAGATAGTTTACCTTAAAAAAATTATCAGTTCTCTCATTAGCTATGTTTACATCCACCTATTTTTATGTGCATATTGAAATATCACATAAAAAACATTGGATGGAAATGCTAATAAGCACATAAATTCAAAAAATGTGCATAGAAAACATATCTGCACAACTGATGAGGATATGCTTTTTATCCAATAAGAAAAAATGTGCATAAATTACAACTTATAGATTATTTATAGCTATGACATATAAAAACATAACTATCTTCTCCCATTTTGTTCCAGACATGTATTACTTTCCTCCTTTTGTGCAACATGAAAGAAGATCGTTTTTTGTTTTGTTTTTATCCATGCAATTAAAGTCAGTGAAGTTGTTTGGATGCCATACTGACATTTATTGTATGGACAAAAACAGTAGAAAGGTTATTCAAATATCTTCTATTGTGTTCCACTAGTCAATTGTGGAGATTTTGCACATCTCTAGGGGAGAATTGATTTCCAAAATGAGTTGTCGTGTAGTTTTTCCATAATGGTCAAGGGTTTATACATGACTCATTTGCAGAGGATCCCTGTCTGTTTTGTTGTTGTTTATGCTGTTGCGGATTGACAGCAGTCAGTAGGTGTTTGATTCAAGAGTCTGAACTCAATCCTGGACCATCAAAGACATCCTGCTCTCTCACAAATCTCAGTGTCAGGGAATCAATTCTCATTGGCTTTCAGCTGATTGTTTGTTGCACGTATTGATGGGTAGACAGAGAGGGAGGCATAGACAGACGGGGAGAGAGAGAGCATGTTTATGATGGTTCAAAGGAAATCATTCAAACTGTTAGAATGTGTGACAGACTTAAAGCAGTACAAAACAGAATTACGGATGAGGGTAGATCCCAAAGGTATAGTGGTGAGATGCCCAGACGGACTGTTTATAACCTAGTTAGTGCTTTACGACTGCACCCACTTTAATTCATTTGATCAAAACCATTTAACAGTCTTTCTTTATGACGTCCATTTCAACATTTCAAACATAACAGGGCTGTTTCCAGATCTCTCATCTCTCCTCCCATCTCTCCTTCACCTGCTTAAAAAGCTCTTGACAGTGCAGCACGGGTGGCAGTATCATTTCTCAGCAGAT
This sequence comes from Enteromius treurensis, assembly GCA_032275025.1. Classification (NCBI taxonomy): domain Eukaryota; kingdom Metazoa; phylum Chordata; class Actinopteri; order Cypriniformes; family Cyprinidae; genus Enteromius; species Enteromius treurensis. The sequence continues at coordinate 2,667,387 of JAUCMU010000021.1, read as the reverse complement.
TTCTGTTTATTTGTTTTCTCTGGCAGTGATATTTCATGCGATGTCACAGAGTAACCGCTTGCAGTTCCTCCTTTCATTGACTCTCCCTTCCCTGAGGAATAAAAAACACATTATTCAAATGTTTGCCTTTAATGGAGCTCCCTGTAGTCATTAAAAACAGAAGCAAATTAGACAATGTTCTTATTTTAATTTTATTGTGTACATTTAGAGTATCTTCATGTTTTGTTTATTGCCTGGCTTAATTTAAAAGTGAAACTGCGGCTATTGTCATTTAAAGCAATTTACTTGGTCTGTCAGTAATGGAAACGCTTAGCTGCGCCTTCTCTGCGTTTGTCTCCAACAATTATTGGTGGTTTGCCAGAGAACTTTGTTTTTGTCAGAAAGCTGTCAGGCATATAAAATGTAGATATATAAACAAACCCACAGGGTGGTATGTGTGAGCAAGCCCCACGGGAAGTGACTCCTATTCAGGTGTTTTTGACAAACCTAACCAATATTGACACCCATTATGTTTTGCTTTGTTTGTTAGCATGCATCTCTGAGGCAAACATGAACAGTGCAAGCGTTCCTCCTTGTTGAAAATTGGCAAATGCGCTTTTGTGAGTAGCGCATATTGATTTTATTTCAGTTGTGCAATCTTTGTCGGGCATTATTCTGAAGACAAATGCTTCTGAGTCATGGGGGAGCTGATGTTAATGCATTCACCCTGCACTCGCAGCAATAAAGAAGACATGTGTTTGTACCTGTGTGCATTCCTCTCCATCCTCCTGGCTCTGCCTGTAAACCAATTAAGGGGCCAATCAGAACTCACTATAGCTCCCTGTTGACCAATCACTGAGAGTCTCACTGTGTGGAACAATATTTCATCCCAAATGATACTGCGTTCCATTCCTAGCACTCTAGTTTCATCTGGTACACTTGTTTTTGTCTGGTTTCACGGGATGGGGAGTAATGAAAAAATTCTTTATCCGTGTTGTTGCTCTCTGATGATATCATTTGGCGTCCCTGGATTATATTTGGTCTGGCCATAAGCCTTCTTTTGAGAAGAAGCATGTTTCATGTGAAGCATCTTTCTCCTGTGTAAGGTTGTTGACCCTGAGTGAATGTGAGTTTAGACATCAAACTTTCATAAGACCTATTCCTCCTCAAATTGACCATTTTCCAGTCTGGAAAATCTATTTTTTCCCCTTTTGTTTATGTTTTTTTTTTATCTACAAGAACTGGTTTTAGCACAGCATTTTTCAAGGGCATGGCTTTTTCACAAGATGTTTAATTGTGAACTTTAACAGGTTCATTATGAAAAAGCAGAGGAAGATTGTTGCTAGTGCAGCTGACATATTTAAGTTCGTGTTTGTCCTTTTTAGTGTTGTTCAGAACACAATGTTTGCACTTTCTTGCAAGCTGCAGCAGTAAGAAAACCAAGGCAAAGAAAAACAAAGGTGAAATCATTGCAGAACTGTACCAGACAGTTGTTGTTTTTTTCCATTCAGAAACAGGTATGTTATATGTGACGAGGTGAATCAGGAGAGGAACACTGCAGACAGCAGACTGGATTTCATTTCAAGGTGTACATCCACTTCAACTGATGCATTTATTCCTTTATGCTTCTTCTGCCAGTGAGAATTGAATTATGGAGGTGTTTTGAAATGTTTTGTTATTGCCATCTGAGAGCGATATATATACGTGCTTCCACTCACCAAGAACATATTTATTTTTTTCCTCTTCCACAGGTCTTTATTTGTGCACACACATCCATATTTTGATGGACAGCTGAAATCCCAGCTCAGTTCTCATCAGCCCTTGGTTTGGCAGCTTTGCCCACCTTTGCAATGGGCACGCAATATTGAGGCAAACAGGTACAGAGGGCAGTCTGTAGCAGACCTGCAGAGTGCATGTAATGTTAATGAAAAAACTGTGCAAAGTTTACAAAAAGACATATATTTGAGGAATTATTTGTGAATGTGCTACAGATTTGGCCATGATCATTTTTTTATTGTTGCGTTTACGTATTTGGAAGATGCATATATGCATTTTATCAGTCCTGGCGATCAAACCCATGACCTTGGGAATGCTATGCTAGCTGAGCTCCATGAATTGTTAAATGATAACGGGGCACAGAAAAGGCTAGATGTTTTTCTTTATCAAGGCAATGCATCGATCCGCTAGCATTTCTTAACAGTTTACAAGGACTCATGTATGATGCATGTGTGATGAAATGATAGAAAGAAAATGGATGGGGTTTTTACTGAAAATCACTGCTTAGAGAGTACCGCTGCTCGACTTGTTCAAGGTTCACCACAGCTGGAGACGGGACATTACAATCAGTGCTCAAAAGGTGGAGGAATTGCAACTGCTTTCAACCAACAATTTCACTTATATATATATCCAGATAACGGTTGTGATTTCTATGTCTGTCCCCAAAAAGTGAGATTTTGTGAGCTATTAAATGCTGTAGACTGTCTTGTTGACATCAACAAAAATGAACCAGGAAAGACTGTTTGGTAGAATAAGTCAGTAATAATTTTTGAAAAGATCAATTCTATTAATTTTAATGAAGCCTTTTGTAATAATATTCTTGTACATCTAGTGTTATCGATAAATTCCAGAAACACTCCAAACCAGTTCTTGAATTGTGAAACGTGTTTTTATGAAATCAGCGTGAAATATCAAAGCAACCACTTTTCTTTCCTCATTCCATACTCAAAGGCTGGAACTAGAAGGCAGACTGTCAGGAAAAATTCAGTTCTATCTTAAAACATTTAAACTGTTAATGAAGATAAATTGAGATGCATTTTACGCTTTCCTTAATGCGGTAATCTACAAACAGCAAACAAACCACAGTTTTCACCAGCTCAGATCTTGCTGTAGTGAAGAAATAAATTGACAATCAAATGACAGAATCATTTGTTCTCATTATCAACACAGCAGAGTAGTCTACTACACACGTGCTGATATTAAGTCTTAATTGTCATTCCTAAGTGATGGTGTCTGTATTTTTTTAGAACGTAATGCTATTTTTATTTGTCTACATACAGTATTGCTAAACAAAGCTAAATAAAAAAGACAGATGTGTTATTCAAAATATGTTGTGCACCACATATAAACCTTTTCAGTTCATTACCATTGAAGTGCTACACCAACGATGTGCTATTGTATGCTCTCTCTTTGATTCGTGATATAAAGAGATGGTGGTGAAGCAAGCGATCCCAGTTTCTGCTTAATAGCGTCACAGTTTTTGCAGTGGAAAAGATGTCACAGTACAAAAAGGCATGAAAATTCTTTGAAGGTTGAGATGAAGAATGAAGGGATCAAAAGCTGTCTTCTTCGTGAAATCGGGAGTTCCAGTTGAATAAGTCAGCGAAACTCACTTTTTCTTCCTTGCCGTTTTGGAAACTCCTATTCTGATCTATTGCATGCAAGAGAGAAAGAGTTACCATACGATGTACTGCAGAAAGCATGGAAATTTGGTTATGACTTTGGGGATTGCACCACCAATGTATATAAATTTGTGATATGATGTCATGGTCTGGCAGCACGACAGGAAGCATAGATTAAGAAGCAAGGAGTTTATTAGAGATGCTTCAGTGCACTTGCTCTTTCCAGCATAGTGCAAGACTGTGATTTTCTTCCTCTGACTAAAGCACATGTGGTGCAAGTGCTGTGCTGCGCATCCAAGTGCAATTCGGTAGAAGAATTCGGATCAATATTTTTTCATGTTGATGTAAAGAACCACCAAGACGCTCTCTATTGTTTTGAAGCATGCATGCGGCGTTCCAACCTCCAGCTGTGTTTTAATCTTTTCCAGCATCCAATGTGCACTTTGAAATGCAGCTTGAGCAGGAAAATTACTTTTTTTGGTGTTTCATCTGTCTGTGTCTGACATAGAAATACACTCCCACTATCTCTTTCTGTATAGAATGCACCTATATTGAACCCGGACAGGATGTTTGATAAGGAATGTTTTTGATCAGTCTCCTGCAATGTGGTCTTATCGCTTCATTACTGCCTGCGGTTTGTCCAATATCTACTCCCTAAACATGAAAGCCAGCATGTCCCTCTGCAGGTGTTCCTATCTCACATAATGTAGATGTTCCACTGTGGCCACTGTCAAGATTCACAGCCAGATATCCAACAATTGCTATTGCATTTCATTGACAGGTTGTGGTTTCATTGCATTTCTACCCACAGGACTGCATTTCTGAGGATTCCTGTACTGAAAGGGGCAGTTCACCAAAAAATAGAAAATTGGTCATCATTTACTCACCCACGTGTCGTTTCTATTTTTTTTCATCTGTGTAACATAAAAGTTATTTTTACAAACAAAGTTTTCTTTTTACATTGCCACAGGAAGCAACGTTTTTTTTAAATGCACAAAATGTCTTCTAAAAAGTTCTAAAAATCTACTTGTTTCTTTGCATGTTTCACAAAAGTACATTTTAAAAGAGTGTCCTTGGTTCTTATGCGCCATGATTGAGCTCATAATTTTTGAATGCAGACCAAGACGTTTTGTTTATTTTCATGACAGTAATTTCTCTGCATTATTTTGTCTTTTTGTTTTCTGCAGGCAGTGGAAACTAATCTAGCATCCAAAGATAGTCACTGGGTGTACGCCAATGAGGTAAGCACATATTCATAATACATTTCATAACTCATTCTTATCTGTTTCAGAAAAGAGAGATTGACTTTGAAGCCGTTGGCAGTCAGATCCTGAAAACAGACCAAATTCATTCTGCTGTCGTCATATCCAATTTCAACCTATAGTGTTTGTTATGTGGCACATCTCTCATTCCATATGTAATATGCTGTCACCATGCTAGAGCAAAGCTGACAGTGGATTATTGCACTGGCACGACTCTGAGCCACAGTTTTGCTCTCCTCATTTCTCTCTCTCCCTCATTCTGTTGACTGAGAGCTGGATGTGGAAGCAAGACCTAATGAGAGTCTGGTCCTACAAGAACCAATGAGAGCTGAGCACAGAGAGTCTAGCCCAATAATAAATGAGTGCAGCACTCAATAAGACAGAGGCTGTGGGCTGAATGGCACATTCTGTTTGATGTGTTGACACCAAGATAAATTTCTACAAAGTAAGACAAAAAAGCATCACACAATGTCTTTATATGCACAGAGAGAGAGGGTTGAAGAAAACCTTGCTTTTACTTAGCTTTTCTGGGACTACCTGACAATATGACAAAGTCATACTCGAGTTTAAAATCTTACAGCACACTACAAGCTTATACAAAAACATTTTGTCTATCTCTCTGTATCCATCTACAGTACATTACATGGGCATATTTTTTTTTTATATATTTCAAAACCATTCACATAAAAAAGAGGCATCTTTCACTTTTTTGGAAAGAAGAGGTGTTTGATCCGATTTGGACACATTTAAAAACCACGGCTGATCAAACCGCGACGTGTGTTCATGTAGCACTCACTTGCCCCCATGGTGCTCCTCTACGGATCCAGAGCCATCTCGAAGCTTTCTCGGCTGCATCAGTGGTATTCTTGATGGCCCTTCTCCTTGTTGTTTCTGCAATGCCCAACAGAGGCATTGTGGAGAGAACACCCCACAAATCCTCTGCAGCCAACCTCGATAGGCATGCATCTCACCTTCCAGCCCTATGCTCAGCAGTCTGTGACCAGCTGTTCATATTTGGTCATCTTTCTTTCGTGGGCTTCTCCCAAGCAGTCCTCCCATGGCACGGTCAGCTCAATGATGATTATATTCTTGGTACTCTCTGAGACTAGAGTAATATCTGGCCCATAGTTGTTCTGACGATGTGCTGGGGGAATTTTAGCTGCTTCTCCAAGTCCACAGCGAGTTTCCAGTCCTTGGCTGATGCCAGGATCCCTACTGGTGCCTTCCTCCTTGCGTGTGGCTGTTCTCCTGCTGTAACAAATGCGATTGAGCTCTTTGTGCCTCAGTCGAGCCTGTGCATCCAGCACAGCGGCTTGGGTGCCCCATTTCCCTCCTCTGCTTTGGGGCCCCTGACACTTAGGCTCTGCCGATTTGACAATCATATTCATAGCCACTGCAAACAGGATCACAGAGATCTCCAGTTTGTGCCTGATGTCACAATTCCTGCAGAGACTCGCATCCTGAAATGTTTGTTATAATCCAAGATCAGATCTGCAATGTGATGTGATAGTGCTTGGACATGGTGGTCTGGACCGGCTTATGGGGGATCATATGCATTGGCCAGGTCCAAACACAGTACCGTGAGGTCTCCCTTATATTCATGGGCTTCCCAGATGAGCTGAGTCACCACTCCCATGTGTTCTAAGCAACCTGGGACTCCAGCAACTCCTCCCTTCTGCACAGATGTATCTATTAATAATATATTTTTATATATAATACATTTAATAATATATTTTATAAACTGCACAAATCTTTGCACTGTGTGCTACCCATCTTAAATTTCTATTTTGCACATTTATTGACAATACATCTCAATTTGCTATTGCTAACTGTAAATATGTCTAAGTCGTACAATGCGTGTACTATGTATGTATGTGTATACTGAATATTGTCAGACCTGTAGGTATTTAACTGTCTATATGTAAATCGTCCCTGCACTGTCTGGAGCACGCTCCTCACTGGCCTCCTTGTACTGATTCTTGAGTGACTTCAACTCCCGCCGGATTTTGCGGATCTTCCCTGCTCTATGGTTCATGGAGTGGGTAGTTGGAGTTGATCGCTTCTCCTCAACACCAAACCTCTCCTGAGCTAAGCTAGAGATGATGGTGGTCATTGCCTGCAGCCTTCAACCCACATCTATTGCTTCAAGCACCTTGTCAACAGCCTCGTTAAACTGCTTCTAGACTACCTTCTTAAACGCCTGTGGCCATTTGATTCACACCTTTGCCTGGGGCAGAAGACCTGGGGGAATGGTTTGTGGCACACAGAGGCTCTGAGCACTATGGGGTGCTTCCTTGCTCAGCTCCTCCTGCGTCTCATCAGATGTACCATCTGTGTGCTGTGACACATGTTTATTCTCCATACACTTCATCCTGGCCGGTCATAATCGTTTCTCCATTGCCATTGGTTGGTAACCTTGAGTCTATCAGATTGGGGTTCTTATTCTTCCCCCCTCTCAGGCTCCCTTGGGGGTATATTCCCATGAGTCGATCTGTAGCTTCAAAAAGGGTTCCTCCTCTCTGAGAATGTGGTTTGGGATGCCAACCCTTCCCACCCCAAGGGCTGTCTTCCCAAGCTGCCAACTGTCTCTCCAGTAGTCACCAGCCTCTTCCTGGTTGTCAACCAGACTATTCCTGGGAGTCACTGGCCTTGCCAGAACGAGTAGTTCTTAAAACACATCTTCAGATGCACCTGAACACATCATCAGCGATGTAACCAGTAGTCCAAAAGTAGTCCATAGGACTTAGGATGTAATTCAGTCTTCTGAACCCATATGATAGCTCTGTGTACAAATCACCATTGAGTCAAAATATTTCTTGGAAAATATGAAACATTTTCCTCCTGCTAAGCATCTTCTTTTGTGTTTCAGTGGAGCAAGAAAGTCATATGGTTTGTAACAACATGAAGGTTACCAAATTATGTTTTTTGTAAAATGGTTGCAGTTGTTTGTGTTTGTCTATGATGAAGACTGCATAACTTCATGCATTTTCATGAAAAAGGTATATCAAAACCTGTTGTTCTAAAGGGGATGCCCACAGCTTTGTCAGGCCATGTAGTGCATCTCTCTCTCTCTCTCTCTCTCTCTCAATCCTAGAACATGCCCCTGCATCATGCTGACTAAACTTGTTCTAGGCTTATGAGACATTAAGGCATAGGATCGGCCTACTTATTCCATAAAGACCATCCAAAACAAAAGCTCCACTTCAATCAGTACACACTTTTCAAGAAAAATGGTAATTTTCTTATATGAGTGCACTTCTTGTAAAATTGACTGTGATCATATACAGTAAACTACATGCACTCTTAGAAGTGAAATGTAAGTGTTTTAACATGTATGTCAATTATATATAGTGCTCTTTTACTGTAGTGGTTTTGTTTTTAAATATGCGTCTCTAATTCAAATCTTGTTTTCGGGTCTCCTCATTTCATATACTGTATACTGTGTCAGGTTTCAGTGTGATCAAATTAAAGCACAGTCACATTCAGCCTACAAATGCTAAAAGATAGAAACTCGCCATGCATTACCTTGAGGGAGGAAGGGTTTGATGTTCACTGAGTTGCTGTGATGCTTCTGTTTATCCCTTATTCTGAATTGAAGCGGAGTAATATGCTTGTGTCTCAACGCTCAGCCGACATGAAGGTCACAGCAACACCTATGAACACAAATTTAGCCACTGCAGTTTTCATCTATCAAGGTCATGGCAGCACGTCTAGTTCATTCATTTTAAACTGGACTGTGTTTGGAACACATAGTTCAGTTGCAAACGAATGATTAACACAACAAGGATCCTAAAAAAAAATAATTTAACAGGAAAAAAGTCTATGACCATGATACACTACCCAATTTTCTGTGGAATCTGTCAGCTTTAATCTGCAGACTAGCTCTGACTTTCCTTAACTAGCGTCAACTTGTTCAGACTGTAAAATCGGGGGGAAATCGGGTAAAAAATCGTGTAGTGTACAGTATTTCAGGCTTTACATTCACAAGCGCTTGAAGTTTAATTAAATGACAGATTTCATGCAGCATGTTCAGGGATTCAAACATCTGCTGTGATTTAATTAGAGAAGATGACATCAGAAGTCCTGACTCTGCTTAATATCACCTTGATCAGTTGATCAGTCAAAAGTTTTATAGTCATGAATAATTAATACTTTCACCAGGGACATGTATCAGAGATCATTTATAAGGTGGGCTGACTTGTTTTGATTTAAAGTGTTTGGAGGTTGCTTATGAACTCCCAGCATTCCATACTGTGAGTCATTTCAGCATGGTGATCTCTGCATATTCTCCCGTTACCTTTTTCTTGTCCAAATGCCAACAGTTAAACTGCTGCCAAGATTCTAGAAAGATATTTTGTTAGATCAAAGTCATTGTATGACCCTAATGTACACCATTTATAATGGTCAGTAAGTGAAAAGCTAATCTCTAAGTCCTGCGCTGTTTTTTTAGAAAATTGAGAAATTATTTAGGCCTGCTGTAATACAGAATTACAAAAATTTATTAAATTGATCAATAGTGAAGACATATATAAAATATTACATTTTATAAAAATAAATTTAAGAATATTCTGCTGCAAATAAATGCTGTTCTTTTGAAAAAGTATTTTACCATTTTTATAAATATATTGTTGGTGAGCATAAGACACTCAAAAGAGAACAGACTAATGCTGCGTCCGAAATCGCTTACTTCCCTACTATAAAACACTTCTTACTTCTGATTGATATGTTTGATAATGTTATTTACCTCTACTTTTACGTGCCAGAGATTTATTTTTTGTGCATTTCCCCCCATGCAAATTTTTTTTTGTGTGTTTCTTTATTAACACTGATATCTGATTTATATATTGCATTTGAATGTATATTTTTATGTACTCTCACATACTGCATTTTCTTACTTTGACACCGCATATCATGTTATCGCAACACATTTATTGCCAGTCAGTTTTCATTGTTCTGTTCTCCAAGCATTGAATCATACGCTTTTGCACATTTACTTTCAGCAAGTGTATGATACCTAGTGTATCTGAATCGTGTAGTATGGTTATGTAGTGCATTCCAGTCCTAACATGGCTAAATAATGATCTGTAATAAAAGAGTGCCACTCAAAAACCCTCCTGGTTACTGATTTTCCAATTGTTTAGAAGGGCTGTCAACAGATCGCCTCCATGGTTACCACACAATTCAAACTGATTGTAATTCTGATATACTAGCTTGTAATTTATTTATTATATCTTATTTCAGTTTATTGTTTTGCAGAGATTGTGATTTGTACAGTAGGTCATGTAACAACCAGCTTGGAAGACTAGCTAATACCAGTTCAGACGAGCAATAAAAGATGGGTTTGGACCAATACAATTTTTTATTTACAGGGACAATCTTCAGAGCAGCCAGGGGTTTAATATATTTGTTTGGTGCTTTTTATTATTATTATTTATTATTTATTTTACACTTTACCTTTGTGTGTGTGACTGTGTCTGTCTCTGAACATAGGAGGTTAGTGACACAGAGATCATGGAGCTTGTCCACAGCGCTCTGGGCCGGATGACAGTGATCCGGCAGATCTTTCCCCTGTGGAGAGACACCAACATCCGCTGCATGAGAAACAACCATCGCATCTCCTCACTGCTTTGCGACCCACAGGAAGGGTACCTGCAGTCTCTAGAGGTACGTATCTTAGCAACAGTTTTTTTTTTTTTTAGAGCACAATGAATTCACACTCATTCAGCTGAAATAGATCTGCAGGTCAAGGTCAGTTTAGTGCAGTTTCAGCATCAGATGGCCCATTTTTGAGGAATAATCTATTTCTGATGAACCTGCATCCAGCACATTAAAGGTGCCATAGAATGATTTGAGAGAATATTTTAAATTGTTCTCTGATATGTACATAGAAGGTAT
>JAUCMU010000021.1:2600727-2656753 GCA_032275025.1 Enteromius treurensis | reverse complement strand
ATTAATTTATATATATATATATATATATATATATATATATATAGTGAGACAGGAGCAGATTTTTGTTTTCATTTTGTTTTGATATCTGCTGAGCTTTTTTGTAGGTCTATAGGCACTCACTCTGTGTGGGCTTTCAAAAGAAAGTTTTCTATCCAACCTAAATGGACTCTGATGATAAAAGCTTGCCTTTCCCACCCCAAACGGCTGGCCTTCCCTCTCTTTACCTTCTGTAGGTGCATGTTCTTTGTCAGTTGCTCTTCCAGCATGTTCTGCAGCTTTTTGTTCATCTCACGCAGGTTCTCGTCTCCAGGTTTTACCAAGTCCCTCAGCACAGAACTCAAACCTCCACGCTCACCCTGAGCACCATGAGCCACCGCACCTCCTCCGGATACATCTGAGAGAAAGAGAGAAGAAAAAGGTGCAATTTCAGAGAGGGCAAGCAAATCACTCCAGTCTGTGCTTTTTAACCATGTTTTCCCCAGTAATGCCTCAACATCCATGAATAAAGATGATCTCTATCAGGGGGCCATTAGCGTCTCCTGAGTGAATACAGAGTGCTTGCGTTTGGAGGAAAGCATTTCGAACGGCTCTTGCCTCGCACGCCACAACATTTACGAGCACCACGAGTGCAATCATCCGCAGGTTTTGACAAAAAGCCGTGCAAGTCTTTAAGCTGGCAAATAAACAATGCTGCACATTCACGAGAGCTGCTGAAAGTGACTTCTAGCTTTCAGGAAATTCAAACCCCGGTTAAAGTCGAAAGACTGACAGTTAGGATGGAGTCAGGTTAAAGGCAGCACTGACAAGGTCTGTCGACAGAGTTCATGACAGTAACACGCAACCACGGAAGTGACAGTAAGCAGGGGACATCGGTGTGGGGTTGTAACTGGACAAGGTGGCGTGTTAAAAAATGAAAGATGCTGCTTAATTGATGATTAATGCAGTCGAGTGAGGTACTGGGTTGTCTGCTTCAAGCCAGGCTACTAAGATGTAGTCAGGTTCCTGGTGAACTGTCAGATAGTGGAGTTTAGTGGAGTTTTTCCTCTCAGGGAGGACAGGGAATCGAGCTGGCCAGCCTCTGCGTGTCAAGGGCAAAAGCAATAAGTTCGATCGGGATTCTTCTTTCTCGGTTTTCACTTCATCTGGATGAGTGGAGACATTCAAGGTCAGCTCAGCAGCGTGTCCCTAAACGGTGCTGTCAAATAACCTCTTACACCTGTGGTCTGATGATGGAGCACCTGGGAAATGTGCCACTTCCTGCGAGTGTTTAAATGCAGTTTCATATAAAATCTCTTTGGTGGCATGTTTTATCATAAAAAAATAAGACACTGGGTTGTAGATAACGCTACTAAATAAAAAAATGTAAAATAATTAAATATAAATAAACACGTTTAAAATAAAATTAATAATAATGAAGATAAAAAACGTGATTTTTTTTTTCTTTTTCTTGAGGACAGAATATATTGTAAAGAAATCTAACACCGATATACAGATATTTTAACACACTAACTTACAAAAAAAAATGCAAAAACTAAAAGAAACTAAACGGCATTTACTTGTGTTTAAATGCCATGTCCAGTAAAATCTCTGAAGACAAATGTATGTTTTATTATGTAGATATATATAGATATATTAAGAGTGGGCATAGATACATTTTAATCTAGATTATTCTTGATTAAAATGGCTCATTTGAATTCTGCCAAAGGCATTCAGAATATGTGTGCTACCTAAATAATGACTAAAAGTAAAGCCAGGACTAGTTTCACAGGGGGTCATTAGAGAATGTTTTGTTTCACAGAAGTACTCGGTGATTTTAATCCCATCCGAATCTGCCATGTCTGTGTTTTTCTCTCACAAGCACAAACTCTTACCACACACACGTTTAATATATTTTTATATATAAAAGAAATAAATAAAAACAAATAAAGGGTCAGATCACGTAAACTGTCAAGATTGTCTATTGTAATATCAGTATCAGGTAAGATTACTCATGTTCAGTCCTGCACGCGGTTACATTATCAAAATTAAACATGGGAGTACTACAAATAAAAATCATAATAGTTGAACTAAAGTATCCACACAATAGCATGGTTTTGCTGTACTAGCCATTTAACTTCTTCATGGTGTTTGTGTTTATACTAATTGTAATCAATCTGAATGACTATAGCAATGCACGCATACAGAGAGCGGGATCTCTGTGACGACCAAATTGAACAAAACACAGACCCTCTCACCTCTGTCATAAACACGGAGGTGTTAGGCCTGTCTGAAATGTTACATGAAGATCATGGATGACAGGTGATGAGAATCGAAGATCACACGTACAGTAGTTTAGAAAACTAGTCCCGTCCAAATAGAGCTACGGTGTAATTCAGCTAGTACATCCGCACTAAAATATCAAGGTGAAAGTCATCATAGCTTGTGTAGTAAAGACCCAGCTCCCAACACAAGTTTGTGAATAGATTAACAGTGACCTTTTTTTTTATTGCGTGATAAGAATCTCGTGTTAACGCAGCACGTTAACGCAGATAACGGCCCGACACTATTTAAATTATATTATATTTGTCACAAGCAGCGGGAACCTTCACTGGAGTTTTAATATTCCTACCCGGACCCTTTTCAGCCCACATACTTTGGCGGGTTCCACCGGCTGGTGTCTGCCATTTTTTGGCCTACATAAACAGTGACCGGATGCTCATTCCACGCAAAGTCTTGATTTGCCCCGCAATCATTACCAAGCGTTTTCCCTTGTTGATATTCTGGTTTGTCTTTGGATTGTTTATCTGGATTGTGATTCTCACTGCCTGCCTCAACCTTTATCACCTGTTTCACCGACCACAAACTTAGTCTTTCCCCCGTACTCCTGTCTGCCTGGGTATCGACCTCTGCTTGTTTGACTACGTGAATAAAACACTGCAAATGGATCCCTCTGCTTCCAGTGATTCCTCACAATATTATATTATATTATATTATATTATATTACACGATCAAACATCAACATCAGAGCAGGGCAAAGCACAGGACTTAACAGGTGAAGGTGATGAGGGACTAACAGAAGAATTAAAAACTTGAGCAATTAATAACTTTCAACACACAATCAGAGCATAAATGTGACATTTATTAGCCGTTCACACACAGAATCTTCTCTTGTCACACAGTTTCTGAAGCTAACTCTCAAACAAAAAAAACACACCAAATCTACAAAACCAGACACTCATTCTCAGACATTGAATCAGTTTTCAGATTCACTAAACACTTTTTATAAAACACAACACACTCTGTGTTACACACACTTCTAACAGGTGTTTTTATGGCAAAGGTGTTTGAATTGATTGTTTAGATTGTTTTTCTGCTTTACTGCTTAAGAATTATTTCTGATTATCAGTACTAATAAATGTTTAGGCTGTTTTACTGTGTGTGTTTTTTTAACAAATAAATGTAACCTTTGTAAACAGAAATAAAATAAAAATGTTTTTTATAAAAGTATTAAACTATTTATGCAGCAGTGTGTCAGTTCAAGGTTGTTTTTATCACTTCTTCAAGCAGCTGTAAAATCGCTCTTGTACTGTATGTGACAGACTAATGAATCTCCAGTTATTACATGCTGCAGTCATCTAAAAACAAGCATGCCATTGATCTGGGTGTGTGTCTGTTTCTCTAAGAGCTGAAAATCTCCAGAAGCAGGCCAGTCGTCATGAGAACGCCTCTGATTTTCCTGCTCTTCCATATAGGAGCGATGGGCTTCGGTGAGTCCACATATTTAAACTCATTAATAAAACAGCACACTAATTAAGAAATAGCAGCATAATGTCCAAAATATGGATGATTATTTTATTTCATGCTCTGGAATACCTGATTGAGATTGGTCAGTGGTGTCTTTCAAATGCTGTCTACAATGCCATTAATAATTCTTTTCCTAATTTTCTTGCTCAAGTGTTTTCATGTCTGACTGTCCTTCTCATAGAATTAAATCACACAGACTCTGATTGATAGATGTGTACTCCGTAAGGTGTCAAATACACAGGTTAAATGCAGGCTTGCCCTTCCTGTCAGAGTTGTTTTTGCCACAGTGTCCAGCGAACATATAAGAGACGTGACTCTCTGTCTCTCTGTGTTTTCAGGCAGCGTGTGTTCAGTGGTGCAGATGTGAGTGAAGCACTTCAGATCTTTCCATTATGTATCTTCTCTAACCCCAATCTTTCTGTATTTCTTTATGTTGTTGTTGTGAAATGACTTTACATATCTGACTTTCATACATCGTGACCTATCGCTCACTTTCCATTCAGCTCCATCTCCTCCCTCTGCCCACAATAATCTCCATCTCGTTTCATTACTCACAGTCAAACCAGTGGAACAAGTGCAGGACTAACAGAAGAACAATGCACTGATGTGAGCTCACACACACACACACATACACACACACACACACACAGATATTTTTAGATTGTTCTTTGTTGGAGAGTTTTGTCTGTTTGGGACAGCAGAGCTAAACACACACACACTCACCTTGAACAAAACAATAATGTAAGATGAGTGAAGTCATTTAAAAAAACGGTATCACTTTATTTGATGGTTACACCTATTAGCATGTATATTACTGTAGCAATTTATTAGTATTGATAAAGGATACATTAATGCCTTTTTCTACATGAGCTTATTCTACATCCCACATTAACTATTAATAAGCAGCAAATTATTAATTTATAGAGGGAAACGTCGTTATGAATCACAAAAACTCATATAATATAAATTGAAAAAAAAATCCATGCATAAAAATAATAAACAATTTGTTTGTGAAACTAATTGAATTTAGTTAGCTTAAAGAGTAAAATAGTTTTGTTTGTTTGTTTGAGTGTACCGAGATCTCAGAGGTGTTACTCTGATTAACCAGATCCATCCATTAACAACAGCAGAGCCACACTGGAGATGGACACAAACAGGCTGATTAGGCAACAATCTTCCAGACAGAAACATGAAACCGAAGGGAACATGTCCACTCTTTCTGAATAAAAGAAGCCTAGACAAAACCATGATCTCAGACACAATGGACCCGCACCTCTCCCATCAGCCACTAGAGAAAGAGTATGCTACTGATAGACGTCTAGAGCAGACAACATGCAAAACATGTATGATACTGTAGATTCTGTTGAGAGAGGCAAAATCAAGTCAAGCCACATTTATTTATTAGCACTTTATACAGATGCTTCCCAGTAAAAATCAAGGAAAAAACTGTTAACATTGTAAAATTCATCAGTTAAACAAATCCAAATTTAGCTGTAAAGAATCTCTACAAAACAGAATGACGTCATTATTCTGATCAATGCGGTTCTGTCCTCATCTGTCAGTGCAGGTAAAGCAGTAACATGACTGGATCTTTTAACTAATGCAACCCAAATTACAGCCTGAAATATAAGCTTTTCAGCGCTATTTTTTTGCTGATTTGAGATATATATAGATATGAGCGTGGCAAGCAGACTTCTCTGGAATAGGACTCATGGGACCCACATTTGATGGTGTAATGTCGCACTCTCATTCTGTGCTGTGTTTACTGACATCTCAGCTGGATGGTCCCACGCGGGGCTTCCTGATGTGTGCTGGAATTCCATCTGAGCCAGACGCAGACCACATACTGCACCTGAAGGGTCTCATCAGCGCTGCTCTGGACGTCTACTCCTTCATGGTACTCCAGCACACACACATATCTCATGCGCCCTCACTGCTTCAGCTCTGCCATGATGCTGTCTGTCTCACAGCGCTCCAGTGTGGCTGGTGTGCCGGTCTTAGATCTGTCGGGAGGCATCGGTATGAACGAGGATCATGTGATCAGAGCGTGGCTGGACATCAAGCTCACGCCTCTGCTGTCGTCCATCTCCAGAAACTTCCTCACCTGTCTCAGCAACAGAAACTTCAGCTGCAGTGCCTACCAGACTATGTACGACAGCACACACTAGAAGCAGAATATAAATGAGTGTGATTGACTGTGTGAATTATTTGTTGTGTGTATAGTGTAAAGGAGTTGAGTCAGCATTTCTCCGGTCTGGACCCATTGCGACAGAAGTGGATCTATTCCTTCTTCATGTACCCGTTTCTCTCTAGAAATGCATCCTCAGGTAACTCTTCCCCTCTGCTGTAACTGCTCAAATGTATTCTGTGCAGGTTTAAGTCTGATCGTATTCTGGTGTTGTTGTAGGTTGTGTCGATCCAGAGGACAGCACTGAGGACTGGCTCCTGAAGAACTTCGGCTCGTTCTCGGTCATAGCTCAAGTGCGCGACTTCACATCCATCAACATGCTCTTCAGCGGGGTAGGAACACTCACTCTTGCATCTGGTGTTATCCTGACGGCATCCTCAGTTCTGTGCTGATGTCACAGAGGTGTTCTAAGACTCTACCTTGTCTCATCAGCTGGAGGTTTTGCACCTCTTGAGTCAAGAGCAGAAGGCAGAGCTTCTCCTTCATCCGGAGGTGGTGGGCTTGACCAACAGTTCCCTTGGCCTGGTGTTTCAGAGTTTGCTTTCCTCTCTGATGCCCTCTGAGGATCCATGGCCTTCAAATAATGGCACAGTATATTATATGAGCACCGTTCCAACCGCCTCACCTCAAGACCCTCTCGGACAGGCAAGAATCATGCCAATCACTGATGTAGATCAGGGCTGGGTAACTCTGCCTCAAATCCATTTCCCTGCAGAGCTCAGCCCAATGGGTCATTTTCATCAGGGTTGAAATGCAGGAAAGTGGATCTTAAAAACCAGAGCTGCTCAGACCTGATGTAGATGAGATGATATTGAAAAGACTATAATGTGGCAATATCCTGAGATGTTGAATGAGTAATTTAGTCTGATTTGTGGCTTCAGGTGCTGAATGGATTAATGACAGCCTTTAGCCCTGTCCAGAGTTTTGTTAGACAGTTTGTGTCCTTGACGAAGCAGGTAACAGCACACTCACGCATTCAGTTAGACGTTACAAGCCTAAACCCCATCTCAGATTTCTGCTGTCTGTATATGCTTTCTTCCTGAAGCAAAACATGCAGAGCGCCACAATGATGCAGGCCATGATCAACTTGACTCTCGCCGAGCTTGCTGCTCCGTTCAAGCAGAATTCCAACCAGCAGATGGCAACTTTTGACCCATTGAATGTTAACGACTGGTTCATGCATGTGGTTTCTCCCATACTCCAGCGATTCCTTCCTCCTGGGATAGAAATCCACCCCAACCTCTCGGCTGTCTTCCATAACCAGTTGTGAGTTTACCATGATGGTAGTGTCACAGTTATCCAGAGGCTTCCTCTGATTAAGTGATGAAAATGCTCTGATGTGGTTTCTGTTTTCTCTTTAGCTACATTGAAACTGGGATGGGAACTGAAGCGCAGAATGAAAGTCGGGACATCTGCAGTGTCTTTATTGATAACAGAACATGTGGGGTAAGCTAATCACATCCTCGGAACTTATATACACATTATTCCAAGCATCTTCTCTGCTGGGATTTCATAGCATATCTCACACAGTGTCTTTATGTCATTCCAGCTAACGGACCTGGTGGAACATGTGGCAACGGTCCTGCACTGCGCAGCACGCTCAAACCTCACGCTCAACGAGGAGACGCTCTCGAGTGTGCTTCTGTATCTCTCCCAGAACCTCAACGCTCTCTTGCAGCAGCTCTCCATGAACGTAAGACCTGCCAGATCTCATATCAGCTGTGTAGAAACCAGTTCTTGACTTAATTTTGTTTTGCATGTTATTTCTTGCCCAGAACTTCAGTTCTCAGAGTTCCCCCTTCAGCAACCTCCTTGACCAAATGGTTCATGACACCTTCACGATGAGCAACTTGCAGGATGAGTCATTTGTAAGATTATGGTTCCAGATCAAGTTAAAGCCTCTTCTATCCACACTGACATCAGAATATCTCACATGCCTTAGTCACAAAGAGTTCAGCTGCCAGACCTTCCAGATACTGTACGTCCAGTGAAGACATCAGTGCTAATCCCATCAAATGAATTCTATTCTCATTTACCTCCATTCTCACCTGACTTCATGTTGTTCTGTCAGTGTTTCAGAACTCAGTGACAACATGCTCCTGATGCCAGAAGAAACTTTGCAGGGTGTCTATCAGTATTTCATTGTTTCCTTCCTAAGCCGACAAAATGTTTCAGGTACATCTGTTTATCTATCTGTATATCCGTCTATCCATCTATCCATAAATCTATAATATAGGTTACCAATATCTTTTAGGTGGCTGCCCTGCGGAGAACAGCAGCATCTGGGTTATTCTGAATCTTGGTGGATTTTCAGAGTTTGCAACTTTGAGGGAAATGTACCAGCTGAACCAATATTTCAACGCTGTGAGTCACCTGAGCTGCCACTAACCAGGGGCCTGTTCCATAAGTTCCAAGATTAGAGTATAAACCAGGCTTATTTCAGTTAGTCTGACTTATTGCCAGTTAATTTGTATTAAAATAAGTCAGACTATCTGCCATTACCCTGGCTTATTTGGTAAACTTGTTTTATGGAACAGGGCCCAGTTCACAAAGGACATTACCTTTTTTCTGCCTCGAGTTTGTCCATGCGTTTCCAAAGCCGGTTGACTAGTGCCTCCTGCTCTTGTTCCAGAGTGTTTTCGAGATCAATCTTCTCACGTCGGAGCTGCATATAAATTCACGCAATTAATAAAACTAGGCTGTTGTTCTAAAAATAATGCATGTTCTTACATTGGGACACAATAATAATGGTTTGCACAATAGTAATGGGGCTTTCCACAAATACAAATTATGCGTTGCTTAAGAATAACCTGTTCTACTCCAGCCAGGTACTGGCAGATACTCAAGCAAACAAAAAACAACAAACTTGGAGACACCAACTACTTTGAAAATTTGTGCAATAGATTGTGGGATTTTTTCAGGATTGAGTGGTTTAGAAATGATCCTGTTTTACAGCAGGATGTTTAAAGAAGGTACCTGCTCTAGAGTGAGCTGTTTGGAGATGGTGTCGTTCTCCAGTTTTTTGATCTTCTTCATCAGTTTATTGACCTGGAATTCTTGCTCTTGCTCCAGATGCTGCTCCAACTCTGCCTTTTCATGCTGAAGCTAAAAAACAAAGCAAGCACATAAGAGAATAAAAGTAAAACAGATGCAACACACACAACACAATATGCACACGATGGGCACCCCAAATGAGCTGTGATTCAAAGTGATGTTTTGGTGTCACATTTTTTTCCTGGTGTCTTTACAAACAATAACGCGATAACTCATTCCTTATGGCAACTGTTTTGAATGTTCACGCATATTTGCTTGTGTTGCATTTCCATAGCAACATATTTTAAACAGATGAATTTGCAACCATATTCAAAATTCAACAGAATCAGAGAAAAACAAATGTTTGCAGGCCATTTAATATATATATATATAGCCAATGAGCAAGAGAGGAGTATAAAATAATTAGTGACTGTTTAATTGTTGAGCTATACCTGCATTTATCATATGTTTAGCACTACTTCTCAAAAGTAAGGTGTCAGTAATTTGTTTTTTCTAAAGTATGATTTCTAGGATCATGTGACACTGAAAATTATAAAAATGATGCTGAAAATTAAGCTTCAGAAATGACTATATTTCACTTGGGCAATTTTTCTTTTAAAACCAATTTAAAAAAACAACAACATACAGACCCCAAACAGTAGAGTAAATATAAAATCGGCATGACTCATTAGTATGCACACTAATCTCTCTTGCTACTCCTCCACACAATACAGCACACCTACTAAACACCCGCACCATAAACAATGTCATCTGGTCTCAGTAGAAGAGCCAGATTCAGTCTTGAGCACTTCACCAATACAAGCTTTCATACAATTTAATCAGACACCATTTTTTTGCATTTTGGCAATTAAAATTCATTATTGTATAAGAAAGCTGTTGAACAATAACTTTATAATGACATATGTACTGTATGTCAATGTGAAAGTTACCCTCAGGGATGATTCTAAGGGCAAGCGATCACATTTCCTACCCTTGACCTCAAATTGCGTTGATGGGCTCTTTCCTTCTAGAGTTTCTCACCTGCATGAGCTTCCTGGACAAGTCATTGGTAAGGAACTCCTCTTCTTTCTCATAGTTGACAGCAAGTGTCTCTTTCTCCTTTTGCAGAGCCTGAATCTTCTTAAATAAAGTGTTGGAGATAAACTCCTCTTCTTGTTCTGCACGCGCTTGCTGTAGAAAAATAAAACAACAACAAGTCAATTATTCTTGGAGATTTTTCACATTCTCTCTTAACTCCCATTATCTTTCCATATATTTCAGTAACCAAGCAAATACACAATTAATTAGTTCTTGATCTTAAAACATGATTACAATATGATGATACAGTATTTTAGATGACAAATGCAAAAGTTACACACAGAAAAAACGACAGTAAATTATGACCCACTTATTGACATAATAAATAAAAACATGTGAAATCCAACAGTAGTACTCAAATGCATGTCAACATCCTGCATTAGATGCATTTTACCCAGTAAAGAAACAGAACAACCAACAAGCCACGCACTGCTACTATCAATTTCCACCATTTATATGGTCATAAATGCAAAGGCACTGGATATCAGTGTCAGTGTTACTTCGGTGACACTTGAGTGTTGGCTCTTTGTCTAAATGCAGATGGTCTGAGTGAAGGACTGATTCACATACAGGATGTTGACGCATTAGAGCCAAATATTCAGAGTGCCAACTTCCCACCCCGACACAGGCCTCAAATAATAAACTACTTATGACAAGCCATTTCGTGTAACGAAAGGTTCAGACGTGCAAAAACACGTTCTGCGTTAAAAGCATGATGATGATAAAGCATGTGGTAAATCAGTAAACGCCTAATGTGGTCAGTTACACACACAAACACCACCGGAATGCTACTGAGCATAAAAAAACACCACATTTATATAAAGGCAGATTCATTGTAAATTATACCAGTCCATATTAACATTTAAACGGTTTTAAGGCAGCTGGTCTGTGATAAACATTAGCACTAATGCTATTAAAGTGCCTTTTGTTGTTGGCTATATCACGGTTAGCTCGAATGCTAGCAAGCTAAATACCCCGAGCGCTTCTTTTTCTCCCCAAACCAGATACGTTTGCACCCCAATGTGGTTCGTAATGTTCCTCAGACATCTTTGTATGTCGTGATGGTGTTGTCAGGTGTGCCGCGGGGATTAAAGAGATAAAAACATGGGCTGACTCACGATGGTGACGCTAGCTTTGCGCAGGTCGCGGTTCTCCTCCTGAAGCGCTTTGCACTTCAGCTTGAACGTCTCCAGCTCGATCTTCAGAACTTTGTTCTCCTGCTGGAGCGACGCGAGCCGGTTTGTCAGCTCCTCCAGGCGGGACTGCGAGATCACGACGCCCTGGGCTTTGGTCGCGGCGCTCGTTGTGGTCGTGGTGGTGTTGGAGGCGGCCGCCGAGGTGCAAGACGAATGCGGGGTGGCGGAGCTGCTGCTGCTGCCCGCGCCGTCCGTGTCGCTCTCGCTCGCGCTGTCCGCCATGGTGTCTCGTGCTCGATACCTAGAGCTCGCGGCGGTCCTTGCGTGGAGTAGACGTGGATTTCAGGGGCTATGGAGAAAATGGGATGGAGCAACTGTGGCTGGACTGGAGAGGGAACGGTCCAATAAATGACTGGGCGTGCTGAAAGTGCAGGCGAACTTAGAGGGTGGCGCCGTCATGTGGTAGAGAGGATAGTGTGCTTGGGCTTTTGATTCATCCAAGTGACTCGAATCTTTTGAATACAGAAAGATTCGTTCAAATGGGTTTGACGATTCGTTCAGTTGATTTCAAATGAGATTCGTGTTTGTTTACAGGGGTCACCCTATACTTAAAACTTACAGGCAGGTGTGTTTTAGGCACCTCTGCAGGACACTGGCCCTCTAGGATTAAGTTTGGTGACCCATAAGTTAATGTTTTTTGAATATTTCACTCAACCAATACATACAGATCCGAAACAAATCTTCCTAATCGTTTTTTAAAACTAAGAGATTCTATAAAGAAAAAAAAAATGTTTTCCATGTATATCAGCAAAATATGCAAACTCAAAATAACTGATAAGTTCAATAATGTCTTTTTGTGGTTTTACGGTTCTCAATGGTTCTATGTGTGAAGATTCACATGTTCAGGTAATATTTTTTTTGTATGTTTCATTTGATTCATATAGACCACATCTTTTTACTATTAATCTAAGTGCTTTTTTTCCTGACGTCTCAATGTATATGTTGTTGTTTTGTTATATAGTGATCTTGAAAAATATTCTGACATTTAAGCTCAAATATATGAGTATCGTTGCTTTAGCAAAACATTAAACCAAGTTAATTTATGAATTTAAAAGAAGAACACTTGCAGAGCAAAAGTTTTAACAAATACATTTGTTAGATACTGAATGATAAAACAATAGCTATACTGTTCCAAATTCATATAGTATTTAGACGCTACAGGCTGTTAAAACAGACATGGGCCCAGTTAATGGGATTGACTATATCTGCGGTGTAGCTTATTTATTTATTTTTATTCTACTTACTTTGAAAGTTTGTTATCAAATGCAGTGAAGTGAAATTCATACATTATTAAATGTCCAAATACATTTTGGACACCTTTCGCAGTGCCACACAGAGAAGAAACAATAAACCAATAAACTTATCTGACTTCGCAATATGACGGTCTTCAATAAACTCAATGTGCAAAGTAACTCTGACAGAGAAGTAGTGTTCCTATACAATAAAAAGGTGTGACCATCATCACTTGTAATGTGTTTTATACAGAGACAAATCATGTCAAAATCTCACAGATAATAATTCATGGCTGGTTTGCTCAGGTGTTCACACGGTTCTTCTTTCAGTAATGATATAATAAGCAATGTCTACAGAGAAGTTAGCATCTATTTGAGGCACTACAAGATAAATGCAAAATGTTTTTCACAAATTTCTTAAACAGTGATAAACTTCTACAAAGGAAGCATACACGTAGTCTATTAAAAGAGAAAAATTAAATCATTAGGGCATTTTCTCATTGCTAAAACTATAGATAAGGAATCCAGCTTTAAATGGAGTTGTTATAGTGTTACATAAAATATCTCGGCAACCATATTCAAATTTGTTAATAAATAAATATAATTCATGACACCTTATAGTCATGACACCTCAGTATGTAAATAGAACATGAATATAATAAAAACACTTAATAAAAAAAAGAATAACATGTTTGCAAAATCAATGCATTTATTTTTAAATCAGATTTTTGTAAGACATTTGAAACATTATGGTGGCATCATAGCTGCTAGTTTCTAAAAGAGAAGACCTCCGATAACCAAAGTGCTATTATAGTTACATTTAAATGGCTTCACTCATTGTAAGAACTGTACATCAGAATTGTTGCTCAGGTGAAAACATATTATATTAAAGAAAACCAACAGACTGGACCGTGTCAGGCCTCTCCCACAGTTTGATTGACATGTAACAGGGAAGCGGAACCACACCCCATCATAACCTAGTTTCCCAGGTCTCTCAGATCTCATTGCAATAGCAAAATTCAGCACACTAAAGTATTTTTCACACCATACACACCACAAGCTAAAAAGACTCTATTGGAGGAAAACGAAACAAACGAACAAACAGAAAGAAAAATTCTATATTATCAAAACCGACGCAGAACACTGCAACACACGCTGGTCTAAAATATATATCACACAATTCCGAAACTGGAAAGGATTTCTTGTAATACTTAAAATTATAATGACCATCCAGTGTGTGTCATTTGTAATACATCAGCTATTAAATCTACAAGTAATAAAGGTCTCAAGACATCCCGTACAAGTGTGACTCCAGATGAAAATGTTAAATGTTGACTTAACCTGAAACCAAATGGCAAACGTTTAAAACCTCAGCGGTCAAAAAGAAAGAAAACATGAAGACATTCCTAAAATGAATACAAACAGCCTTTAGACAAAGAGAGACCTCTACATTTTACAGTCAATACACATGATACGGTGATAGTTGAACAGAGATGCTGATTTACTAGCATATACATTCTGAACACCTCTTACTTGCAGCGCTCAGGCTAACATCAGCAGACGATGTCTTCCATATGAAAGACAACAGACACTACACTGAACTCCTAAGGAAGCAGTCTGGTTAAAGCTCGTCACACTCGTCTACATGATGGATGCTTGTAGGGTGACATTTTGGAATATAAAAGTTGAGACATGTTAAGAGTTGTATGTGTACACAAGAAAAAAGTATTTTCTTACTTGTCTCTTTAAATACAGTGTTTTGCAAACTTAGAAAAAAGGTTCTTAAAATAAGGTGAACTGCATGCATCAAAATATTAGTCCTCTGTATGACTTCTTCACAGAATTGGATAAATTCCCATTTTGGGAACCGTTGAAATTCGCAGAGGATTTTAAGGAAACGTCCCCTGAAAACCGAACCAACTTTTCTCATATACAAACATACCTGCTATAATAATTAATTATACAAGAACATGTGAAGTTTCACTGTCTTTAAAATGTCGAAAGCACTAGTAAAGTATACGTTTGCGGTGCTCTCGCCAAACCTAACTCCTAAATCTCATTTAAGTTTTTTTTTTGTACATATTGTGAATTATGTACAGAAAAGTCCACCACATCATTTATTTTAGTTTTATAAATAAAAAAAGTAAAACACAGGGATCCTCCTCCTGACCTCATGGGTCCACGGTAACGTGTAAGGCGAATGGAAGGTGTGGTTTAACAGCATCTATTGTTTTTTTTCCCCCCTAAAACACGAAAAAGAGCTTTTGTGCCATCTTTGGTCACAGGGAAATTTGTGTGAGTCTACGGTTTGGAGTTGAAGGGTTCTTTTGAATATACCCCTCGCGTTTATTCTTCTGATATTCATGGCACGCAAAACAGTTTCTGAATTCCTGATGGTCCAGGTCAGCGAAGGTATCAGCCATCAAGAAGAATAAAGTGTAATCTCGTAGGTCCCCCAGAAAGAGTAAGGAGAATTACGTAGGACCCAACACAGAGAGGAAGTAGAATTCACCGGGACCCATATCAGGAAGTAGAATTCATCAAGACCCCCTTGGAACAGGAAGTGTGTTAGCAGTGTGATGCATGCTCATGCGCAAGCGGATAGGTCAAAGTTCTGTCTCTTTGAAGACTATGTGTTTCAGAGTGGAAGCTGTAGTAGATGGTTTTTCAGGCCAAAATGTCTCTTTTCAGCTCTTGTGGCCCCGCCCCTCAGGAAACAGAACGAAAATATACCTGCAAAAAACAGACCATATAAGAAAATAACTTAAAAAGTGTTTAAAAATTGGGTTGGTATTGTGTTATCTCGTGAAATATTGTTAATAACGGTTTTCTATTGTAATACGTTTATGTTTTAAAATGCTATTTATTCCTGTGATGGCAAAGCTGAATTGTCAGCAGTCATTACTCCAGTCTTCAGTGTCACATGATCCTTCAGAAATCAATCTTACAGGGTAAATCCTTTTTTCAGAATTCTTTGATGAGACAGAAAGTTCAAAAGAATAACATTTATTGGAAATCTTCTTTGACATTATACTGGCCCCAGACCTTTGGAAAATGCACTAAGAGTGATAATAATCATAAACAGAGAGCTATTTGAAGCACTGTACCTGTCTATAGTTGTGAAGTCACATTTATGAATAATGTTTTCTCTCTGAACGCTTTTCTTCCTTCTTCCTCACCTTGGAAACTTCTCCCTGTGTACACATAAGGAGAAAAAATAATGATCTGTATGAAACTTTTTTTTTTACACAAATCTTTAAGGAATGAATTATAGTTTAGAATCAACACATCACCCTGAAAATGGCCAGACAAGACACGTCATTAAATAACAACCTATCAGTAACTAGAGACAGGAAATCAGTATTTAAGAGTTCAAGTAGTTCAGCCGAGTTCATGCTATTTGTTGCTGTAGGAGAGACATAGTGTGTAAAGCTGGAAGGAAGACAAAAAATGATAAAAGAGGAGGAAAAGAAAGACAAGTTGAAGGTTAGAGAAAAGACAGCTGAAGAATTATGTACCTTAGCTTCTGTATGAACATAAAAGATAACTATATGACACATAATGTCTTACTAAACATTCTTTAATTTATGAATAATTTACGAATTTACTAAACCAACATATTCACAACAACAACACTGGGTAGTTCTGGTCCTCAGTCTGTGCGAATATGAGGATATCTGGTATCCAAAACTTTCTGCAACATTTTTGTTTTATGATATACTACTGTTCAAAAGTTGAGGTTAGTAATTTTTTAAAGAAATTAATACTTTTATTTATGCATTAAATTGTTCAAAAAGTGGTAAATATAATGTTTATAATATTTATCTTTTAAATAGATTCTGCTCTTTCAAACTTTGTATTTATTAAAACATCCTAAAATCATTGTAGAACAGTTTCCACAAGCCTATCCAGAACTGTTTACGAAATTGATTTAAAAAAAAAATCTTAAGCACTAAATCAGCATATTAGAAAGATTTCTGAAGGATATTGTGGAACTAAAATTGGAGAAATTCAGCATTGCCATCAGAAATAAATTTGATTTTAAAATATATTAAAATAGAAAACATTTATCTAAAATTATAATATTTAATAATATTACTGTATTATTGATCAAATAAATGCAGGCGTGGTAAGAGCCATTTTTCAAAAACATTTTAAAAATGTAATCTACCGCAAACCTTTGAACAGTATCTTAAATATTCAATTTCCATATTTTTAAAAAATTCAGAGGTACATTCTCATCATAGTGAGCATTTATTGGCCAAAATTGGATCCATTTTCTAATGTATAATTACAAATAATTTTAAGGACAGAGAAAGACTCCACACAGACTGTGCAAACCTCAGCATGTGTAGCGAGATGGCTTTGGTTATCAGGGACCAGGGGGGCGTGGCTCCTCCCCAGGGTGGCAGGGTCTCCCTGTGAAGCCATGCCACTCCCCAAGCCCTGGTTTTCAGGAGTGGGAGTGTCCACACGGCAAATCACCTTTCGAATGACCTGGAGATGGGTATTGAAGGTCAGAGGTCACCATGAATGCTTGTCATGGAAAATCAAAGCAATGTGAGGAAAGACTGGGAAGAATCAGAGGAGTGAGCTGCAAGAAAATGTCTTTGCCTCTTTAATCAGCTCTGAAAAGGCAAAGCTTCAAAACTACAAGAAACCCAAGGAAGTAAGATATGTCGGAAAATCAGAAACAGAGTAAGAGAAAAAGAAAACATTAAGGGAATAATGGAGTTACTTTTCTGTTGATGATGTTTCCATCTTCATCAATAAATTGTTCCTCTGAAACTGACTCGCCAGGAATGTTGCGTGCCTCCTCTCCCTAAAGCAAGATGGCACTTAGTTCAATATGCAAATAACAGATCCAGGACACCTTCAAAAGCGGCACACCACACCTATACAGTAAGCGCATTTCCACACACCCACAGCAGTCATGTGAACCTGCAAGCAAAGCTGGAACTTTAAATATGAGCCAACATGCCTTCATGCTCATAATCACCACATTTAGAAATCACACAAAGCATTAGTAGAAACACACTTCTGTATCTATCACACAAGCAAAGCAGAATAACCCCAAACCAAGCACCTGTAAGCACAAGGAAAGAGGAAACAGTACACGGCACAAACCAAATGATAGAAAAACATGTAATCAGATCCCACTGTGTTTCTGATTGGATGAATCAGATTCAGTCCACCAGCTACACCAAAATCGGATCTCAGCCGGACCGCCCTGCAGTTTAGCAGGCAGATACCTTAAGAATGATGCGTCTACGAAACACTTTGGTGGTGATGGTACGCTCTTCATCCAGGCCGGTCTCTGATGATAAACGCTGCTAATGGATGCATATAAAATACATCTTAAAATGTGTGTGTGATTTTAGATCTCTTATATAACTGGTGTAAATTGTCATCATGTTAGCATTCTCTTCCTTTGGAGTAAGTAAATTGTTTTAGAATGCATATGATTTCACTGAAAGAAGCTAATAGTGTCATAACTCGGGCGAGGGAGACCAAAAGAGATGTTTTTGAACTGGAAGTACTGTAGCAGAATTATCTTATCAGTTATTTTTTAATGCTGATATCCTAGCGATCATCTCACCTGGACTTTGTGCTCAGCGATCAGAGCACCTTCTTGCTTGCCCGCCCCTGCCTTCACACCATTGGCTGATTCCTGAGACGCTGAGCTGCGGGGCATAGTATCGGAGTGCTCGCCATTTTGCCGAGGTTTTCCTGAATCCGCTCTGGATGATGATGTCATGGAGTCACTGGAGTTCTCCTGACTGCAAGGGGTTAAAATGTAACTATTTAGTTAGTTAGGAACAAATACACTGAAATGATGCTAGGTAAGGATGTATTAATAACAAAACCATGCATTCTGGCAAACCTGTATAATGTTACCTTTTCTAAAATATTTTTATTTTTGGCATTTTGCCTTTATTAAGATAAGATGGCACAAGGAGGGAGAGGGAAGTGGGATTGGGAAAGGTCCTTGAGCCGAGACACGAACTTGGGACACATTGGTGTAATAAGAGACTAACATTACACTAACATTAAACAAATCTTTCTGATCCCAAAATTTTGAACAATAGTGTAAATAAAATGAAAAAAGTATATCATGCGCCAACATGCTTTTTCTTTTTTAACACACTAACGTTGAAAAGTTTGGGGCCGGTAAGATTCTTTTTATGTTGTTGAAAAAAATGTATTATGTTGGTCAGAATTAAAATACAGTAAAACACAGTCATAATGTGTAGTGCGAATTACTCCTGTCATCAGTGTCACATGATCTTTTAGAAAACATTCTAATATGCATAATATGATATAATTTGGTGCTCAAGAAACATTTATTATCAATGTTTTAGAATATGTTTTACAATTTTCTGACAAAATCCAACAATTTTAGCTGTTTTTGCAGCTTAGTTTCTATTTATGGTCTTTCTGGTAAAGGGGGATAAGCTTTAAAATTTACAGTAGGTAATACTTAAAAAAACATTTCAAATGTAATTTCTTATGATATGATTACTTGTGTGAAATGTCAGCATAGTAATTGTAACTATGTACAGTACCTGTTGTCCTGTCGGTCCATGTAGTCTGACCCGTGACTCCGCCCTGAAGCGTGCGGCTCGGTGTTCGATGTCTCAGTGAGCCAGCCTGCGGAGAGCGAGCACAACTCAGACTCAATTTGTTCAACACCTCTCACTACCTCTCTCACTTTCTCCTTAGTCATCTCCTCATTCACTTCCCTCTCCCTCTCTCCGACGTGGCCTCCTGAGACTTCTGGTCGCTCCTGCCTTTGCTCATCTTCCTCCTCCTCCTCATCTTCCTCTCCTCCTGAGCCAGACTCCCTCAGGACCTCTACCCAGGGTCGCAAAGGGGACTCATCATGATCTTTGACCTCTTTCAGAATCACTCTCTCCTGTCCCCTCGTGTTAACGTTTGGTTCTTTTAATGGTAGTAATGATGATGATGAGGGATGTTCTTCTTTTTCCTTGTGTGCTAGGTCTGTCTGTTCCACCGGAGGACAAGATTTCTGTAGGGAGTGAGAAGACTTTTTCTCCTTATTTTCTTCTCTCTGTTCCGTTTGTTGAAACCCCTGTTTTTCCTGTATGAGGTGGTCTTGTTCGATCCTGATTGTGGGTGGGTCGGTTTTTGGGACAGACTGGAGTGGTACAGAGGAAACCGAGGGGTTTAGAGGAGGTTCATCGTGGTCTAGGGGAGAAAGCTTAGGGGGAAGGTGTGAGTCAGGGTCACATGTGACAGCTGAGAGTTGTGTTGTGAGTTCAGGGTTGACGGAAGGGAGCTGAGAATCAGGGGAGAGTAAGTGTGTGTGTATTTCAGCAGTTGTTTCAGAGAGTGTGTGATGCTGGTTTACAGGTTTGGACAAGGGCAAGTCGCAGGGTCTGGTTGGTGTGACTCTGACAGACTCGACCTCATTGTACCGCTCTAGTCCCCAGGAGGGGCAATACGGGGGAGGGTCAAGGGGCAGATCTAAGATGGGTTCGATGTCATCAGACATAGAGGGGGAGATAGGGGGTGTGGTGGGAGTGGGGTTGGTAGTTGACTGCAGTTTAGCCAGGATGTTGTGGAAACCTGGGTGAGATGATACACACACAAATGGATGGACATGACAGGACACAACTACAATCACACAAGTACACACATATACATGCTTAAAGTAACAGTTTACCCAAAAATCAAAGTTCTGTCATGAACGTTTACTCACCCTGATGTTGTTTCAAACTGTATTTTGTTAGTGTTTTATTTATTTATCTGAAGCATCATGAGGGAGTGTAAATGCCAATTACATTTATGGGTAAACTATATTTAAAACATAGACAGGCAAACACCTAATCCGACCCAGAAGAGCAAAAGCACAGTATCTGACAGTATTTCCCAGAGATTGAGCAGGCACACAGACCAACAAACACACAGTTAATACACAATGACAATGAAAGATTCAGATCTCCAAAAACACAGTGATTGTGATAGCATGTACAATACATAAGAAAAGTTTGGGGTCAGTACGATTTTTTGAAGAAATG
Organism: Enteromius treurensis; assembly: GCA_032275025.1. Taxonomy (NCBI): domain Eukaryota; kingdom Metazoa; phylum Chordata; class Actinopteri; order Cypriniformes; family Cyprinidae; genus Enteromius; species Enteromius treurensis. The sequence continues at coordinate 2,636,181 of JAUCMU010000021.1, read as the reverse complement.
AATGTTTTTGTTCAGCAAGGATGCATTGAAGTGACTATTCATTGCTGAACAATGGTTCCAACAAAAAAGGCTTCTTGAGTACCTAATATGCATATCAGAATGATTTCTTAAAGATCATGTGATGCTGGAGACTGGATTAATGGCAGGTGTAAATTCATTCATGTTGTCATTGAAGGAATAAATTACATTTTAAAATATATTAAAACCAAAAACATTTTTATGAGAATATTTCACAATATTACGGCTTTAATGTACTTTTGATCAAACAAATGCAGCCTTGGTGAGAATAAAATACTTTTTTCAAAAACATTAAGCAATTCATACCGACCCCAAACATTTAAACAGTAGTGTACATCTATGTGTGATCTTCCCATAGTCAAAAAGCTGTGTGTGTTCATGTCTAACCTTGACTTAAAAAACTAAAGTGCTACATTAGAGTTAACATAATAAAGTCTAATAGACTCATAATAAAGTCTATAATAATAAAGTGGAGTAACACTTTAGATTTGGGAGCACATATTCACTTTTAACTAAAAGTTTTCCTTCAATACACTCCTAATTACTTGATTGTAAAGTAAGAAGGTTGTTGTAGTCATTGTGTTTAGGTATTGAGTAGGGTTCAATGATCTATAATACGGTCATGGAGAATAAGGCTTTAATTTACATACAATAGCTGTCATTCTTAGCACGTAATATTACATACTAATAAACAGCCAATATGATATTAAAATAAAACTAGTTAATAGTGAATAGTGTTCTCTAAAGTAAATGGTCGCTTTGGTTGGTTGGTTAGACACCGTTACAAATGTTGCACAAAGTTAAATAAGAAGCAGATGAGATGTGTGCTGCACTAGTATGGAGAGACTCAAAATCTGGCTAAATAATGAGGATAATGATGTCTGTTCAGATGAAGAGCTCAGCAGTAGAGGAGTTGAGACAGAAGGATGAAGTAGTGAGGGGTGGTCCTGGAGGCATGCAGGGGCAATGACAGCATGCACAAGGGGGCAACGGTGTGGGCGGTGGGGAGAAGGAGGCAGGACTCAGGCAACGTGATGCACAGGGAGAGAAAGACGGCAGAAAAGAAGGGCAGGGTGAGGGAGAGAGACAAATTCTATGTGCGGAAATAGGAGATGACAGGCTGAGAGCAGGAGAAGGAGAGAGAGAGGAGAGAGAGAAGGAAGATTTAAGAGGAGCAGATGATGACAGAGAACTGGATGGTGAGTCTTGGGCCACATCAGGATACGGTATGAGGTATGAGTATGAGGTGTTGTGGTGGAGTATTGGGGAAACACACACACAAACAAAAGAACATGCAAGTTAGAAAGACAAAACAACGGCTGTATAAATGAGAAGAATGCGGTTCTAGGGTCTGGGAGGGGGAAATAAGGGATTGTACTGGAGGAGAGGAGAGGACAATTCATTTTGTTTCTGACAGAGGGAGGCACAGGAGACTTTCAGGAGGAGATAACTACGGAGAGAAGGATGATCTCCTTCTTTCTCTTCTTTTTCCCCCTCTCGCTTTTTATCCCTTGCTCCAGTGCAGGGGAGGAGAGGAGAGAAGGATAGATGGAGGAGGAAGCAGATAGACAGCTTGAGAGGCAGAGGACAGAGTCTTTTACAGGTAGCTGAGGCCATGCGCTCTGGTCCACTACGTAAAACAACATCTGACCTGTAACACTCCTATCAACTAATATCAAAAGAGCTTAGTTAGGATACAGCTGATAATATCATGCATTTTGCTTAGAAGTATCTCTTTTCTGAGCTTTTAATAACAGAATTTATTTCATGGGAAAAGAACAGTGTTTGTTTTATGTTCCACTGGCAATGTACTGCAGGGCCTTTATAAAAACCAAAAGAAAAGTGTGTACATGTGTAACAGGAATTTTTTTTTCGAGCGGCCCTTCCTACACTTGTTGAGGCAAAGCATCATGCTGTGATTGCTTCACGTCACATGACCATATACATGCATGTTCAAACCAGGTCCATGCATATGGTGTTGGGAGGAAGGGAAAGGGGTAACAGAAATGAAGTCTCTGAATACAGAAAATCTTTAAAATAAAAGAACAGTGAGTGATTAAGTAAGAATGTGTGTAATCGGGGGCCTGTAACCTAATCTTCTGTAAATGTGGCTTCTGTAAATCTCACTGAGGCTTCAAGTTCAAAATAGTAATTATTGGCCCATCTGTGATTAACACTTTGGTAAACTGCTTAGGGTGGTTGTAGAGGAAAACACAAAAGTGACAATAAAAAAGGAATGAGTTGGGGAGGACAGGGTGGGTTGGGGTTAGGGTGGGAGGGGATTCAGCTAGATGGGGCTAAACTTTACCATCCGCCTTTTCCTGGCACACAGCGCTATCATCTGCAAAACTTCTGGTGCCTGAAATGTTACCATAGTCAAATATGGGCCCTTCCAGCAGAGTCACAATATCCATCCGGTTCACTTTAGTCAGGACAGCCGTCAGTGCATCCGCTAAGAAAACATAAATAAAAGTGATTTACATTTGCTTAAGGTAGATATTATTACTTCACAGTATATCCAAGACAGAAAAAAGACTAATGGATTGAAAATGACTCACTTGTGGCTTTTTTCCCATCCCGACTGACCCACTTCTTAAGGAGCATAAAGCTCTGGGCTGTGAGAGAGTTTGGGTTCTCTGTACGGATGTGGTTTATCTCATCCACAGAAAAATTCATCTCTCGAGCCAGCTCTATAAACCAGAAAAACACATAATGTTATAACTAGCATCATCTCTGTGCAGTCAGCTAGTAAAGGAAGACAGATGTAAAGACAATGAAAATAAAAATAAAAAAATGCTACATCGTTTTCAAACCTTTTCATGATTTTCTGTGTTTAAGAATTACTGAGTTTCTGAGTTAAGTAAACATTTAAAAATTTAATCTAAATCAGATTTGTGAGAATACAGTGAGACTTTCATAGTGTGTTATCACATGTGCAGAATTATGAACTGAACTGAATTTAAAAAAATTAATCCAGTTCTGCACTGCAATACCAAGCTAAGGCACAAGAGAGCACCTGTGGCAAGCTGTTTTGTGGATTGTTTGCCATTGATTGTCAGCAAGGATATTATCATTGGCTTCCTATTGAAATATTTTAGGATTCAGAAGGTCAGTAGAAAACAACTGCCTGGCAATTAAAATGCAACCTCTAAATCTCTCAGTCATATGGGGAAAGTGTGTCTTAACCTGTCCAGCTCAGTCCCAGGTGATCAGCAACGATGGCCATGCGAAGGTCTGTTCTCTCACAGGGACTCTGTGGACCTGTCATGACATACAGAACAGAAACATTACAAACATGCTACTCATTCATTTCAAATGAGGAATCCAGAAGACTTCCTTTTCTGGCCAAAACAAGGACAAATTAACAAGATTTTCCTTCCTACAGAAGCTAATAACAAAAAAGGAAATTTTTTGAATAATACTGTTTTCGCTAGAAAAGGAACAACAGACAGACAGCAGATGTTTCAGCTACACAGTTGGTGCTCTGATTGTGTACGTGAAACAAATTTTCAACAGAATCTATGCAGGCAATAACCATATATACAACGATATAAAAAATGAAAACAAAACATTAACAAAAAAGACTTTGTTGAGATGAGGCATGCAGACAACATAGTACTGTACTATTTTTGCTAACAAAGTTCACAAACACTGAAGCAGATATATATTCCTCAACAATGTTCCTTTAACCAACCCAGCACAGATAGACTGCTCAGTGCCCCACCCCTCATAATTAGGATAAATTATCTGTGGAAGGTAGGGGAGAGAGAAGAGGAGATCTGACAGGGACGGATACAGTACGATACAGTCACACAGCACAGTGATGAGAGAATGACAAGAATGACAGCTATTGTTCACGCCACAGGCAATCCAATCAGTCACAACGGCTCATGCAACTAAGGATCAAGTAAAGTTTTCAATAAAGTTTTACAAACTAGGCTTGATCTCCGCGACGGGGGGCGACCTGCGAGCCCCTTCGTTCTTACTGCCCTCCTTCCCTCCTCCACTCCGCTTACTCCTCCTCCTCTCACTGCCCGCCGCCCTTGTGACCTTTGTCCTGGAGGGTGTGACCCCTCGGGAGGAGCCAGCGGAGAGGGAGGGCTGGGACTGAGAGGGATCCGATAGTGAGGTGCTTCGTGATGTGCTGCTGTCCTCCTCCGATTGCGACTGCTCTCCCTGTGTATGTTTCTCCTCGTCTGAAAGTCGTTCGGCCACCTTTATTGCTTCTCCACTAACATTTTTTAAGAACTCAATTGACTGTCTACACACCTCACTAAAGTTGCCTCTACCTGCCTCTGAAGCACCACATGACCTGTCTTTGAAAGGCAGCCTAGAGGGAACCGCTGGTCTGACTGATCTCTCTGCCTCTGGGGGTTTACTTGACCTTGGAACTACCTGAGCAGCGGAGTTAGCCGCACCATTTCTTTTGATGTCCTTGACAGGTATTCTAGACTTGGGCTCTGGCATTATGGATGCAGGATCCACTTTCCTTGCCTCTGGCCTCACAACCTGTTTAGGCTTCTGCTTCCCTGAACTGAGTGTGTTAAAACTGAACCCTGCTGCTTTAACTGGGAGTCTAGACTTGTGCTGCCTGTTTTCTAAGACTACTTTAGTCTGAGGACTCTCAGTACTGGCTTTCTCCAAAGACTCCCTACAGAACTGAGCTTCTATTCTACTAGCCTTCTGTAAGGTAGGTTCAGAAGATGACTGCAAATTGAACACTACACTACCACACTGGATGTAGTTGGCCTGAACATTGGAGGACTCTAAGTTATTGTTGTTATTGTAGTTTTCTGATGGGTAATCTTTTCTGCCAGTCGGGGAAGAGTTAGTGTGCCTGCTATCAAAGTGACTTTCAGCTAATTGAGACTCCAAGCTAATGTATTCCGGCATCTGACTGTCTGAGGACTCAGTTTTAACATCAGTCAGTTCAGCTGAGCCAGTGTCTTTCTTTATAGTAATGGAAGCTGCGATGCCCATCTTTATGGGGGTGCGTAATTTGGGGTCGACCTTGGAGGCTGTGACAGTGCATGAGGTGGTGTCAGCAAATGGAGGTGCGTCCAGGCAGTCAGCACTGCCTTGCACTGTGCTGTCTCTGGATGGTGTTAAATCTGTGGTGGCCTCTACCTTTCCCTCTACAGCTCTTTCCCCTGCCTTTGAGTGAGAGGCGACTACCCCCGCATTCCTGCCCCCTTTCCCCTTGTCCCCTGACTGCCCATCTGATGTATGCTCACCAATCTGGAAAAACTGGAGTCTCTCTTCAACAAAGTCCCTCTTGCTCATGTCAATAGCACCACTGCGGGTCATCTCAAACATCTTGCCCTCGTGGAAGGGGAAAGGGTTGGGCTCACTAGTTGGGGTGCTCTCATCTGTTGGGGTTCTTGCTGGAGTGGTATCCGGCGTGGTTGCTTGGGATTTGTCATCCACTGACAAAGCACAGGGCTTCGGATCTTCATCTTTGTTCTTAGCATCAAAAGCTCCCTCCTCTCCCGCTTTCGCAGACCATGGATCAAAATCCAAACCTTTAGTAGCCACAGTTTTAAAGGTAGTGTTTATTTCCTCCTCTAGTTGGTAATTGAAATAATTGTCTGCAAAACCTTGCCTATCTGGGTGTCTTCCCTCCAAAGAATAGATTTTATCCTCTTTTCCATTGTCTGATTTTTTCCCAGATGGGTTTTTTGTTTTTGCCTTTTCCCCAGCTTCCTCGTTTGGTGTGCTCTCCTCTTCAATTACTTCAAGTTTGCTCTGGCTGAAAGACCGATCTCCTGCTTTTCCCTCATTCGACAGGCTGGATGTTTTAGGGTCACTCAGTCCATCGTCCTCATCTTGTAGGTCATACCCATCAAGAGAATCTACCTCAGTGGCATCGGTATCATGGGAAAATTCAGCAGTTGTTGCTATGGAGCAATCAGTGATAGACTGATCATTTCCATTCTGTTCACATTCAACCTCTTCTCCCTTGACAATGCCATTGATACCAGACTCCTTGTGTTGTGAGCCGTTTCTCTCTGGTTTTTTAGGCTTAACACGTTTCTCACACTCCTCGGCCATTTTGAAGGTGTACTTCTTAAGGGGGGCAGGCTGAAAAACAGATTCATCGTCACTAGAGTCACTGTTGTCAGCTCCAGGTGGAAGAGGGGAAGGAGGCTGGACTCTGATTACTGGCTCTGCAAGGAGATGTCTGTCATGTTCCTCTTGAAGGTTTACCTCCATCATCTCTGTTTCTGCTTCCGAGGAAGGACATGACCCCCTCTTTTCAGGGCCAGCATGCTCAGTTTCTAAAGGTGGTGGTGGTGGGAACTCGATGTAAGCTATGCGCTTGTCTTTTGACCTTTTTCCATTCGAGTCTTGTTTTCTTTTTGAAGGCTCTGATGTTTGAGTGGCAGACTTCTCTGCAGATACTTCTCTGAAAATGAAGGTCTTCGGCTGCTCCTCTTCCTCTGACTCCTCTTGAATCGGGCTAGGCATGCCAGCCATGGAACCAATGATCGGCTCAGGAGCTCTGGAGTTCGGGTCGTAGCTGACCTCCTCAGAGGTAGGCATCTCAGGAGTTACCGGACTCTTCCCTGAACTGTCCATAAATGTAACCTGCTCTAACGTGTCATCTTCAGGGCTTCCCTGTGAAGACGGCAGCTGTTTCTGTTTGACAGAATAAAACGCTCCTCGTGTTTCATGTACTGTCCTGCTCTCATGGCTTACAACTTTTTTGTAAGTGCTTAACTGGCCAGTGGCAGTTTCCTTCTCATACTGTTTACCTACTTGAATGCTGACATACACTGGAAGAGGTTTAATGTCCACAGTGACACCAGGGGTCACTTTTTCAATATACTCAACTTGGTTATCATCCACACCATTACAGACTATATTAACAATCTGCCTGCTAGAATCTGAGTTCACTACAGATGACACATCACTAGGTGATTTGTTCACACCAGAATTAGGGTGTTGTGTATTTCTGGCTACGTGAGACCCTGCTCTTTCAGATTTAATGGAGGAATCTAACTTTAAAGTACTACTTTGATGGTGGTCTATAAAACTAGATGAAACCCTAACAGGAATTTGTGATTCCGAGTTTTTTTTTAGAGCAACATTGCTTTTTTCTGCATTACTAGGGTCTTCTCGAATTACAAGCTCTGTGTAAATGATCTTTTTAGTTGTTTCTTCTTTCGTAGTGTTTCCATCTCTCAATGAGTGCTGCTCATTAAGTGAGACGTCTTTTTTCCTATCATGCACTAGAGTATGAGTGAGCTTTGTCTTTTGGCCTTTCAGTTGCCCATTGCCATGGTTTTCCCACGTTTTGTATATTTTCCTATCTTCATTGGCAATTTGCTCCTTACTGTATACATTTTGGTGATGTTTTGGTGAAGAGTTATCTGACCTATTTCTTTGCCTTTCACTGTGCTGATTTTGGGCATATGCTTGAGCCTTTCGAACATTGTAACTTTGCCCAACCTCGCTATCTTTTTTAGGGCTTCTCTCACTTTCTGAAGACTCTGTTGACTTCGGAAGATTCCCCCCTGCAAAAACTTGATAAACAGGCAGCTTACTTTCCTGCAGCTTCCTCACTGGGGAACCTGAAGTTTGTCCCCATTGTGGACCTTTATCTTGTTTCTGGGCCTCTGATTCAAATTTCATCCTTACCGAGCTAACCTTAGATGTTGAAGGCTGGAAATATTTAGACGATTCACTTGCACTGCTTGCAGATGAGCTGTCTCCCTTTTTTGGGTCTTCACTGAATCGAAGCAAGACTCGTCTTTCAGGACTGCTTGGTAGACTGGCAGATTTTCTGTCATGTGAATCATACTTGTCCCTAAACCTGTCTCTACTCCAGTCCTCTCCAGTCCTATGCACTGACCTCTCTGGACTACTACGTGTTGAGCTGGGTCCAGAACGAGTCTCCCTTGCATCTTGTCTGCGATGCTTCTTTTCAGGGGACTGAAGCTCGTCATTCAGTTTCTCAGTTTTATCACGAAAGAATTGTGAAACTTCACTTAGCTTTTCCTCAGCCTCTTTGACAGTTCTGTCTACTCTGTCCTCATATTTTTGATTCTCTCTGCTTTTACTATGCCCATCATCAGAGACTCTCATCCAAATAGACTTTTTTGGACTATCAGGATCAGAAGCATACTGCAGCAAAGTGAGTTTGTCATAATTGTCATCTTCTGATGATCTACTCGACCTATCAGGCTTTAGCATGAATTCTCTAATTGAGCCACCTTGTGTTCCCTCACCATAATATCGAGACCTGTCAATCACAGATTCATCTGAGTCTGAATGGGAAGAGTCAAATTTATCTGACAAGAGCATTTTCTCTGCAAACTTGTATGATTCTCCCCTTGTTTCAGATGATTCATCATCATGGTACTCCACTGACTGCTGACTAAGCAGTTTCAAGGTTTTATCATCCTCCACAGAGACAGGCATGTGTATTCTGGAGTCCAGATAACAAGGAAGAGATTCTTCGGGTTCTATTCTATCATGTTGTTCACTGCCCATTCTGTTTTGCAGTTCTTTCAAGCCACTTTTGGCCTGATATATGTACATTTCCTTCTCTGGGTGATTTTTTGTTTCTCTGATAATTACTTCAGTTGGTTCAGCTTTGTTGCCTTTCTCTATGTGAACCTCAATGATGCGCTCAACTTTGGGCAATGGGTCTAGAGGCCTACCAGATGGATCAGAACCTTCACTGCTGCTTTTGTGCTCAAACAGGCCTGTTAACTCTCTAGATGGATCCTTCCCAGATTGGAAGGCCTTCATTATGTCTCGTACAGACATGGTCTCCTCCATCCTCTCAGATGCAACTTCTTTAATTGGAGGTTTGTGGTATACCATTCTTGTAGTTGTTGTTATGTGAGTTTCTTCTTTGACCCGCATGCCTTTGCTCATCACATCCTCCTCTGCATTGACTCTGGCCTGGTAAGCTTTAACTCTTTCTTTGATGGACCCACCGGGTGATCGAGGCTCAGTGTCTGCACATCGCAGTGGAGGCTTTGTCATTCTAGCATCTTCCAACGCTGGCTCCTTTGGATCCTCTGGAGGCTCATAGCTCCTTATGACGTGAACAACCTCAGTCCTTGTTTCAGTGATGACAGGAGGAATCTCCTGAAAGAGGCCTTTGGGCCCCATACCTTCTGCACTCTGGGGGGCAGAGGGAGTTCTCTCACTGCGAGTTTCAAACCCACTGTCTGATAGTGGACTTTTGTCTTGGTCATGGGAGACATCATCAGGAGAGTCTAGTGCTATTTCAGGGCCAAACAATGCATCGGCAAGCTTTGATAGTTCTTTTTCTGAGGGTGAAGGGCGCATATTGGTTGGAGGCATTTTGAGCTTGTGCTCCTGTAATGCCATTGCAGGTTTCAAGACACGCTTTTGTTTCTCTTCTCCTTCTCTCCTTGCTTCCTCGGTTCTTTGTTTAGCCTCTGCTATTTTAGAAAGAGAACTTGTGCCAATGTCGTTGGTTAGATAATCAACAACTTTAGCAAGGTTAAAATCTCTCTCAGATACTGGTTTTGTTTTGACTTGAGGAGCTAATGTTTCATATCGAGGTGGGCATCTCCATTCATTTTGTGGATTATCATCTATGTCATCTTCTAGGACATCTTCTGTTTTGCTGTTTTTAATATTTGCCTTACTCTCCCTCAAAACATCCTTGCTAAGAATTTCACTGACTTTGACAAGGTCCTGTTTGACCTTCTCTACAATCTTGAAAGGCTCCTCGTCTTCAACTTTATGTTCCTTGGAGTCAGAATGAAAACCTTTGGAGTTTGAATTTGTATCAGTTTGCAAAATTGCAGACATTCTGATCAAGTCCTCCTTCATTTCGGCCACATCTTTTAGTATCTCTTGGCTGTTGGACAGAGATGATGAAGAGGTAACAGCTTTTATTGTTCCTGGGGACATGTGCATTGGAGTTTTGACAGGAGACAGAGTTCTGGCAAAAGAGGACTGAGTCTGGGCATTCATCTCTTGGGGCATGGCCTTTCTGGGGGACAGGAGAGCAGCTGTTGACATGGACACTTCAGGGAGCTTTTTAAACTGGTGTTCTGGTAAGACATTTATTACAGAATAAACAGGGACTGTAATAGTGCTGGAAGTTACAGATGTGGTAGAATTTGGAGGGGATCTGAGGGAGGCATAAAGTGAACTGGATGCAGAGGAACGGATAGACTGGTAAGAAGATGAGGGAGTTGATGAAACTGACTTTAGTGTGCCATAGCCCGCAGAGCAGGAATTAAATGTTTTTTCCACCTCATCAAATGCAGCGTTTACACTTGTTGTTGCCGCATTTGTTGTGGCTTGAATCCTTTCCTGCAGAGTGCTGGTAAGATGGGTTGTTGGGGAGGAGGAGCGATATTTGGTTGGGGAAACTGTCCCATTGATCAGGGCAGCGGCTGTAGTGGCTGAGCCAGATTTCAATGGTGAGGAGAGGGATGACAGAAATCCTCTGGCAGAGGCATCATTGTTAGTTCTGATAGAGGAGAAACCCGGGACAGTTTTAATGGGGGAGCAGGTTGCTGGAGGGTTTGAGGTTACGACAGACTTATATGGCAAACTTGAGCTGTACATGTTTAGTGAAGACTTAGGAGAGGCTGGAGGAGTCATAGCAATAGAGGATCTTTCCAGCAAGGTTCCCCCAGATGGTACAGGAGATGTCCTGGCAGAGAGCACTGTGAGGCCTTTAAGTGAAACTGGATCAGGGGCACTCTTGCCTGGAGAGGACAGAAGGGTGGGGGAGGCTTGGACTGGATACTGGGCACCTTGAACGACAGTTTTTATTGGTGAGGAGATTGTTCTATAAGATCGAATAGGTGATGCAACGTCACTGGCAGATTTGATGGAAGACGCTGGTGAACCTCCAATAATAGATTTGATAGGAGAAGCAGAGTTCACAGACCACACCGATCTCAGTGGGGAGGCTGAGGGGGTGTTGGATGAGGAACTGGAGAGGGAGCCAAATCCAGACTTCGCCTGGCTGGGGACATTGACGGGGGAGGTTGTCGCCCAGGCCTGATAGGAGCGCGTCGTAAAGACAGGCTTGTAAGCGTAGCCAGAAGGCTGCGGCGTGGTTTTTGGCGTGGTGTTATGGCCTCTTTCAGCTGTTTCTAGCATAATCAAATTAATAAACCAAGTAAACGGAAATAGTTAAATAAGAGAAAAAAGAGAAACAAGAAAGATTTAGTCAGGGGATAAATCCAAAAACAAACAGCAGTGGAAATACTGAAACTTTAGAGGCTTTTGACAATGAAAAGTGAAACAAATAAAAAAAGAAAAAACTTAACTCATGCCTGTGGCACATGGGTGGAGATGCAAAATAATGGGAAAATATAAGTCACGTAAATAAAACAAGAATGTTCTCAAAATGTTCTAAAAATATGTTAAAATATAAAATTAATACAAATATTTTGTCTAATAACTTCTGCTTAAGGATGTCATAAGTACCAGAGTTTAGGTATGAAATCAGTAGTACAGAGCACAGAGTGAATTTATATTGAGCAATAAGATTCCTGTCAAAATAGATCAGTGCACTAGTTTTTGCATCCTATTAGACCTGCCACTATTTATTATATCATCAATATTTAAGAAACAAAATGGTAAAGAAAAAACACTCACCGATCACAGCTGGGCAACTTTAATACATTTAATAAACAATCTACAATCGAACATAGACATCAAGTTAGGCCTACAGGGAAAAAAACTGTACTGCTAATTTTTGAATGCCAGTCACATTTATGGAATAAATATAATGTTTAGCTGAGAAACCTGAAGACTACGGATGTTTATTTTAACCGTTTAACCGTTCACTGAACGATATGAATTTTGACCGATCAATACAATCAGTTAAACGGATTAAAAAGTCGTTTTATTTATTTATTTCAGTATTTTTTACCTAATTATTTAAAAAATTTTGCTGCATTGAAATGGCATGTAATATCTGACATTTGGAAAATTGCATTTGATTGTAAACAGTTGGGACGCAAAAAAATTTAAAGTGGAAAAAAAAAAGTTTGCTGCATTGTTAAAATATGCCACTCATAGCATATATAAAAATTAAATACATTTTATTAGGCCAAATTCACACAGCAGCAGAATACAGTTGTCAGTCCTGTAGGCAGACTGCTTGAGTCCTAACACAGGGAGTGACAACAGAACAGGACTAGACAACTAGTGTCTTTCTTTCTTTCGTTTTCTTGATTTATTTTTTAGGTAAAATAGCTATATATTTCTCGTATAGGCCAATTTATTCTTTATAATATGTTTTTCCTCTGGTCGCAAAAGTGCTGCAGGCGTATGATATGAAATAGTTATGATCATGTGAATCCTCATCTTCTGTTGTTTGCTAGTTTTTGCACATGTGCAATGAATCCGCAGAAAACAAATATTACTATTTTTAATGGGTCACAGGCGCTTATCCTTTCTAATTGAATTCAATTCTAATTTGAAATAATATTGTTGGTTAATGGTTAATAATCGGTGAGCGTCAGTTGTCGGTTACGAGAAATAACCAAAATTAACATCCCTACTGAAGACTATATGTTATTATTGTATTGACCACAGACATTTTGGTATTGTGACAACTTACTTTTATCAACCCTCAAATGATAACAAGCAGATAAAATGGCCAATTACAAGTTAGAGAATTGTATTGAATTAATAAGAAAGCTAGTACTAAGTATTGATATTGAGTCCACGGTTTATCATCATTGCCAATTATAAGAAGTGTCTACATAGCAAGCACATTCTTTTGAAAATGAAACAAATAACGACAACAAATAACAAATAACGATGATTAGTTTATTTGAAAACACATTGTGCAATACAAAACCTGTATAGACAATATGATAGCAAATCATATGAAATGTGAAACAATGGATCAAAAAAACAATACACATGACAAAACAAAGAAGGCAAAAAGCAAGCAAACAAATGAAACGGTTTATGACTTATGTACACAGGCATTATATACTGGCAGTTCTGTTTCTGAAAATGGTAATAGGTGAATACATATATGCCTGTATCAGATGCCTGTGTAAGTGTGGAGCTTGGACTATGTCATGCTGATGTTTCAAGAATAAAGAAAATGTAGGACTCACTGGATGCTGGATCAGCCAGATAGCTGTAGCGCTTTCGCAATGCTAATGAAGCAAAGGTATGTCGTCGATCTTTGTCATTCTGCAATAACACAAAAGTAAAAATCCTATGTAAGAACAAAGTGACAAAAATCGTAGTGCAATGAACTTCCTTTTGATTGTGTTGAAAGCAATATATCTATGTTTGTCCAGATTTTTTCAGTGCATCTTTTAAAGAAATTAATTCACGTGGTAAACTTAATATAGGATCTCAGTAAAATATTACAGTAAAATATTACAAGGAATGTTGTGCTTCATTTCACTTTGAAATGCAGTCTCCTGGGAGAGGGTCAACTAGACAAGCACAGCCCATTAGCTAACAATTTGAAAGGTTAGTATTTTCCAGTGAAACTGCCTAATTGCTTAACTTAGAAATAAAATTAAATAAAACTTAAATCTGCAAAAGAGATAAGTGAAAAATGTCTCCACCAAGCCACAAAATAACACAACGCTTTAAATATACTCATAAACACAAAAAGAAATCATGCACTTGCCCGACCAATGACAGGAGCTGGTACAAAAGCTTTTGACCAATCACATAAATAAGCGAAATGATCACATAAGCATCACATTAAATGCTAAGGTGGACAAGTTATGTAATAAGTACCTCATCATCAGGATCCGACTCCATTTCCTAAAATTTCCCACGGTGCATTGCAGCAATACATAATGGAGCAGCAGCAGCCGAAGATGGTGAGTAGGTGAAGATGGAATTGGAAAGAGAAAAGTAAGGGAAAAGTGTGGAAAGAGGACAGTAAAGGAGTAGAAAAGATAATAAATGCAGATGAAGAGAGATTAAAAGAGAGCAAGACAAAAAGAAAGGCAAAACAAAGTTACAGCTAAAGCAGCAACACAAATAGCTCTGTGACATGTTTAATGTTTAATAGATTCCAGATAATGCTACAGATTATCGAACAATCGTGGTTTTGTCTGTTCTTACCTTCCTGTGTGTTGGCAGTGAAAAGTTAAGGTTGCAGATTGCACTCTGTGGCAGGCCTTTTGCGATTTTAGGTTCTCTGAGGAATGAGATTCTCCCACATGGCTCCTGGCCCATATCTCTGACCTACAAAACACATCCATATACACAACACAGAATGACAAAAGTCTTTGCATATATCTCCAGTCATATCAGTAGCCTACTAAAAGCTAAGCTCAGCTCAGCTGCCTCATGGATCTGCTATATTGTGGTCACATGACCAGCCAAATTATAGGATACTATGCCTGTTATAAGACACTTTTGCATATCAATATGGTGTCCAAGATATTTGTTACATATGCCAGTACAACACAGAAAAAAACATAACTAACTTTACATTTTCGATCAATAGGGTAAATATAACTTTTGCATTTTCTTTCAATATTCAGATTTAACTTTACAGCTGGTTTTCGTGAAAAGTTTTTTTTATTGAAAATTAGTATGTGTATGTTTAAAGAAATAGTTCACACACAAAAAAAAAGAAAAATTGTTGTCATTTACTCAACCTTTATTAGTTTCTCTCTTATGTTGAACATTAATAAAAAATGTTTTAAAGTAAGCTGGTAATCTAACAGTTCATGGCATTGACTTCCATTGTATTTCTTTCCTTACTATGGAGGTCTAGGGGTACCTTCTTAAACTGTCTTAAAGTCCTTAAAAATATCTTTTGTGTTCAACATTGGAAAGAAGCAGTTTCAGAATGACACCAGGGTGTGCAAATGATGAGAACATTTTAATTATTAGGGGGAACTATTCCTTTTATTAACCGAGTAGAATTAGGCCACGGTCTTGCAAACCTTGACATTGAATGGGAGTCGGTTCTCTTTGAAGGCATAGAAGTTGAAGATGAGTTGCTGACCACTCTTTGCTAGAGGAGTGATGTTTCCGTAGCATTCTACATGAATGGGCTTACCCTCCAGAATCTGACAAAGGAAAGAAATACAAATGATTTGAATTTATATTGTATTTGAATACTGGAGAATATGAGCATGTGGGCGTTTATATTAAAACGGCCTGTGAATTATAGAAGAAAAAAAATTGTTGATGTTCCGTCATGTTTTTTTCAATGGATTTACCTTTGTGTGTATAAACACAAGAATATTCACGAACTCGTGACTCACTGTTTCCAAACACAGAGTGTTTTCGATGTGAATTATTTATGTGAACGTGTGTATAGTGCGTGGGTGTGTGTGTTTAGACTGGCGTGTGAGTTACAGTGGCACACCTCAATGTCTTTGCTCCTCGCCACCTCCTCAAAGTTCTCCTGCTGCTCCAGAGTTTTGTCAACTTTGTCATCCGTCATGCAGAAGCAACGTAAGCGGGTCTCAATGGGGTCGATCATTTTAGCAAACACCACAAACTTGGCCAGGTACGGAACGCAGATCAGCTCTCTGTACAGCTGAGATGCTAACCCCACAGTCTCGCTGATCTGCTGACAGTCTGCCAACCAAAATCTACAAAAGCAGTGGAAAGAATTCACCTAGAATAAGGAAAAACCTGTACAATTCTCAAATTTACACAAATATTTACTTTCTCTGTTACAACTCCACGGGACAGAAAGCCTTGGTTCTACGATGTTTATGATG
Organism: Enteromius treurensis; assembly: GCA_032275025.1. Lineage (NCBI taxonomy): Eukaryota > Metazoa > Chordata > Actinopteri > Cypriniformes > Cyprinidae > Enteromius > Enteromius treurensis. Next base: position 2,620,474 of record JAUCMU010000021.1, on the reverse strand, counting down.
ATGGAAGTTACGGAAACAAAATCTTTAGTCAGTTGTCTTTAACACTGACACAAACACTGAATGTTTATACGAATGGTGCTCAGCAGGTTGGTTGTAACCCAAAAACAGGCCGCAAATCTGTTCGATGTGTAGACAAAATGTTAAAAGCATAGTAGAATATGTCTATAGAAGCTTCCATATTTAGAAAATAAATTCTTATCAAAATGGAGCAGACAACACATTAAAATAAAAGGCAATCCAAACAACAATAAACAGAGGTTGACTTAAAATAAACAGTTTACTTTTTGCGTATTTATGAGAATAAGCATATTTTGGAATGATCTGATACTCACAAACTGGTGAATGACATACTTCAGAGATTTTAAGCAGAAATGTAAGCAAATTTCTCACAATGTTTATAGAAAAGCTTAATGACCCTATGTGAACCTTCCTTTCCTCACTAACTCTTTTTTCCAGGTCTGCAGTCATATTTGAGTTCAATCGGCATCTGACAATGTGGACGTGCAGATGAACATGATTATAATAATATAATTTAATCTAGGGCAGAGATCCTCCACCGTCCCCCCACTCCAAAGGACATGATTTGAATCTGAATCTGAGATACTCCAGCATCAGCTGAGACTAACCTGGCAGACACATTTGTGGTGAAGGAAACACAGTCTGTGACAAAGGAGAGTGGAGTGGTCCCAGTGATGTCTTCCCATTGTGCAGGGGATGTTCCACCTAAAAACAAAACAGATTTTTTTTTTGTTTCGAAGTGAAATTTCATAAAACTTGCAAATGCATGTTTTATACCAGGTTGTCCTAATTTTTAACTCTGTATACACCAAAATACGCACAAACTTTCATTTGGCCATGACAACCTGACATTTTCCCATTTCATTTAAAATACACACAAACTATTCACGTGCCTGTAATGCTACAGAGCAGTCTAAGGCAGGGGGCAGGCTCTCCTTTGCGTCCATTAGCAACAGCCTCTTTGGCTCTGGGCGGCACAGGGATTGTCATTGTGATAGGCTTGTGAAATTTTCTCCTTCTGGGCTCCACGGTTACAATCGGGCTGAAGGATGCACGGTTACCAGTGATAATCCGCACAATGTCTTCTGGCACAGGTTGAGCCTGAGAGACAAACAGAATAAAATGGTATAATAAACAGGAGAAGAGCATTTACAATGTATATTTTTCTGCATTAATGCTGTTTCTTTTTTATAAATGTCTCACATACTTTTTGCATAACCACTCTAGGAATGTGCAACTAATTAATCATCCTAGGAATGTATATAGCTTGTTATTAACGTAGTCTTCTGACTCTCTGATTCTATGCTATGGTCATGAGATGTTTACCAGGATACGTGTGTTTGATGGAGAATGATCCCCTTGAGATGAATCAGTTTTATGTAAATTGCTTAAATTAATTTAATTTATGAATCATTCAAAATATTCTGTGAATCAATTACACTTATTAGTTGAAAAAAAAAAAAACTGACTCAAAAGAATAAAGTCATTGGTAAACTGAAAATCATTATGGCTTGCACACAACAAGATCCATACATAGTTTATTAAATATTTAAAATAGAACAGATATAAAAAAATAATGACAAGGAGTAGAAATTTACTCAACACAATTTTTTAATTCCCTAATATTTCCAGGTATTCTTTAAATAAAAATAAAATGAATTAAATAAAAAAATAGGTACAAAAGCTTGAACAAACAATGACAACAACCATCTCGATAAGTTCTTATACCTGTAGTCCAACACGAATCTTCTTCGTGAGCGCTCCCTGGGGAAAGGCAGCCTTCACCATGGGAACTGCCTCACTGCTCAAGACTCCCCCCTCTGGTCCCATGTAATCACTTTCTTGTTTAATGCGTGACACCACCGCAAAGTACTGTGGGAAATCTTTTGTGATGATGCGGCAGATGCGTTTTTTCTCCAGCTCTGCTGGACTGTCCATCTCTGCAATTAAATATGAAAATATAGATAAAAAATATTATAAAGATTTACTGAAAACTACCAGTGAAGTACTTAATAAAAACCACATTAGTCCAAAGTTTTAGTTATGTCACTAGTAATTACCCTCATCCATGCCATTGAGGATCGAGCTGAGCTCCATCACTTTACAGTCGTAATGATGTTCTTTCCAGGTCTCTCCATTATCACTGCGTAGGACAATCAGCTCCCTCTCCTTTCCCCGCATGGAACCGAAATGAGGAATTTCAACTATCACAGGCCTGAAATGAAATGAAGACAATGGGGATGGGGAATTGCACCATGCATATTGCATTCAGCACTAATTTGATGAGAATTTAAGAAGGAAATCCTGAATCTGAACTCATTCCCTATTGACATTTTTGTCAAAAAAAAAAAGATCAAAACTAATGCAATCAGACCAAGATTATGTTGTTCATGATTTATCTGCTTTCACTATGAAACAACAGATAAATTAAACCACCACAGAAGAACTCTTACCCTAAAAACTGTGCCCCGGCTGGCCCCATCTCCACCAGCCTGCTCACAAGACCCTCTCCCTCCACCATAGGGGGAAGGTACGCCAGGCGGTGTCTCTTTGCTAGGCGGCAGGTGATTCGTGTCGGTGCTGGACACTTCCTGGGTGGAATGATTATACGCATCCCATCATGACGACTTCCTCTCATCGACCCGCCCCGAGCATCCACCATGAAACTCACTAGGAACCTACAAAAAGAGAATAAAGGATTGATGGAAGAGAACGAGGGAAAGAGATGAAGAAAGAAAGAGGGACACCACGCTAACCCACTACACAGACATGAACAAGTGAGAGACGATTCCCATGCTGTGATAACTGTACACCCAACACACGTGGTAAGAGATAGAGAGGGAGGGAGAAGGGAAAGGGCTAAGCAGAAACGAAAAGGAGGAGAAACAGTAAGCGAGAACAGACTATTAAAGCGAGAGAGATAGAGACAGTTTAGTAGACACAGAGGAAAAACAATTAAAAAGAGTGACAGTGCTTCGAGCTGTTAAACCTGGCAGCATTTGGTCCCTCATACAACAGCAGCAGAGATACCTCAACAGGGATTCCTTCAATATTGACAAAATATTACCATAGTCAGTGTACTCATGACTCGGTGTGCAAAGCTGAAATAATATCCTGTTTACTGCCAAGATCAATTGTTTCGAAGCAGTGATCAGTGTTTAACAGTGTGACCAAAAGCACCTCCACAGGTGGAAATGAAAACCCACAACACCCATTGTCTGAGATGAATGCAATTTATATGTGCATGTGCACTGCCATTGTGTGTTTGTTACATATACATGAGATCTTAACACTGATGACAAGGGCTGGGCGATAAATCTAATTTTTTTTTCACAACAAATGGCATGTCAACATATTGGTGGTAATCAATACATATACAATATACTACCATAAAAAGATTTTTATTGTCTAAAATACAATGAAAACTATATCGTTCTGAGCAATATTTCATTATCATTTAAAAACCTATTTTATATTTTACATTACATTTACATTACAAAAAACTCCCGTTCATCACAAAATGCCTAATGTGCTGATGGTGGAAATAGTGTGTGTAATAAGTGATCTGAAATTTATGACTGTGCTGAAGTTGCTGATTTCTGCATGTGATGAGGTCCATTTCCCAAAGACCGGCTAAACACACAGTGTGGAGGAGCGCTCACACAGATGAGGAGATAAAACAGGGAACAAAACACCAGAGAGCAGGATAAAGAGCTTTAGAAAACCGAAGAGGACAGATGAAAAAATAGAGGGAAAAGACAGGACAGAAAGGTATAGAAAGATTGATGTCACCGGACTCAGTTTTCACCTGGAGTCATACTGAGGAAGCGGGGAGGAAGGGCTGCAAAAGAAAAAATTAACGAAAAGAAAAAAGAACAGAGGAACAGCAGGAGGTAAAAAAATAAATAAAACAACATTCATTATTACAGTTGTTGTCATGGTAAAAAAGCTGACATACATGTAAGAAAGATGAGAAGCTGATGTCAAAAATCAGATCTTATGTGCAATGTAGCAGAAAGTGTGGGGGAGGGAAATAAAAGAAATCAAAATGTGTTTTATGCAAACAACTCAATGAAGTCAATGAGAAGCCTTTCACATGCTTGCCCATGTTTGCAGACTAGCTGGATTAAATCATCATCCTCCAATCATAAACGGAATCATTCTAATAAGCCAATGAGGTGCTCAGTCCCCCCTAAAGAGATCTAGGTGGTCAAAAGCAATACGTTTTAGCATTGAGATTTATGAGAATTATAACAGAATTCATTTGGTGCCATTAATAGACAAAACAACACATTTCTTTTCTTCTAAAATAAAATAGTAACTGTAAATACAAATATGTAAAATAAGGAGGACTGAGCACTACTATTCAACAGTTTGGGGATCAGAGACAAGTAATGAATACTTTAATTCAGCAGGGATGCGTTAAAAGCAACAGTAAAGATATTTATAATGCTACCAAAGATTTATATTTCAAATATATGTTCTTTTCGATGTTCTATTCAACAAATATGCTAAATAAAAGTATCAATGTTTTCACAAGACTATTAACTGTTTTCAACTAATAATAATAAGACATTTTTTCTTAAGCAACAATTTTTTTTTAAAATCTTACCAACCCCAAACTTTTGAATTATATATATATTTATATTATTAATAATAATTATTCATGAAATATTATTATTAATATTAATAATATATTAATGTTGTGGTTACTAATGTGTTTGCAAACTTAATGTTAAACAACCTAAAAAAACAAACAAAAAAAACTATTCTTACCCAGAATGCACAGGACTGCAGACAGTGTTATGTGAGTGGTCCACTGTATCAGGGGTCCAACTGTACCGTCGCATACACTCGTTGTTGTATTCACGAGTCACTGCAAGATGCTGTAAACACATCCATATAAAAAATATTATATATATATACACACACAAAACAATGTTTTTGGAAACATGCATCTGGATGAAACATGGCTTCAAACAGGAAAATCGACAAGAAAAATAAAAAGCTGAAAAAACAATGAGTGAAAGACTAAATAACCACAGCAGATGGATGTGGATATTGTATTTCTAGAGTAACAGTAACACACAAATACAGATGAGTGAATAAATGTTTGTTTAATGAAGGGATGGAAAAGATGGAGAGAGATGATCTAACATGGCCACAATCAAGGACCTATACCTTATTCTGAGGGTCCAACATGTAGGAAATATCTTTAAATACACCCTGAAGCCAAACAAAGAGAGAAAAAAATAAATTTTATGTTGTTCAAAAACTAGTATCTGTAAATACAAAGTTGCAAAAGTCAATCCTGTCAAAATAAAAGTTCGCTTTAGACATTGTGCCAGAAATATATTCCTATTTTTTAGAATAATGTATGTGATAGGCTACTACTACCTTTATACTAAGTTTATTTCAGAAATAATCAGACAATATTTATCATTCATTACAAAAAAAGTAATTTACCAAAAAATAAAATGTGCTTAAATTTCATTCATTAAAAGACAAATTAAATTTGGGTGAAACTTGTTTTCTGTTTTTTATGCTTTTATTACTTGTGGAAAAACTTGAAACACTTAAATTAAGTAAGGAATTTTTGTAAATTTTATTTTAGTTTGACTTTATTAATAAGCATTTGTGTTTTTTAATGCTTTTGTGTTTTGCTTTGGTACCAAGAACTGTGAATTTTCACTGGTATCGGTACCGAACACAGAAATTTTGGTAACGTGACAACACTACTGACCTCATAACAGTTATTTTAATAAACGTTAATTGCTTGATACACATGCTAAATAAAAACAATTAAAAAATGAATCAAATCAAATCAAATCAAATCAAATGAAAAAAAAATGTTTTCTTTAAGAACTGAACAATTGCAGGAATTTAGCCTAAATACAGAAAAGAGCAACAGAACTCTGTCAGGCTTTTCCATTTTGTGTTTTCCTGTTCAGAGTCCAAGTCTGACTCTCCATCATTCTCTCTCTCTTTTCCCTTCTTCCCATTATCTATCCAACTGTTTAAAGATAGATTGAGATCAAGCCTTTTCGATTTCTAAAAGTACCTTAAAATAAACTCTTGTTAGACTGAAAGTCTCAAGTGTAAGAGTTTATTTAAAGGCACATTTGGAAATGAGAATGTGGCACTGGACAGAACAGAAGTGTGTGTTTGTGACTGCATGGAAGGGGACCAGGCTTTCGTAAACCCCATGGGACCCAAAACAAATATTCCAAAACATTTTCCTGCATTGTGGAAAGTTCTGACTGCAATTGTAGGATGAATGCCAGACAATGAGTGGAATTAACAATACATCTATGGCTAGTACAGAGTTCAGGTGTAGCAATTCTTCATTTATTTTTCTAGTGCTGATCAGTCAGTGTTGATGCAGATGATGTATATTTCATATAACGGTGCAATGGCGCACACACAAAACACATAGTATCTATGGCAAAATACAATATGAATAATATTTGTTAGTACTGAATTCAATTCAATTTATGTTTATTTGCATAGCACTTTTCACAATACATACCATTTCAAAGCAGCTTCTACAGTACATTACAGATTTGATTGTTGAAGTAACGCTTATATGGCAGAAATGAACACTACTGAATAAATTAAACAGTTATTGTTAAAGCTAAAATAAGTTAACGTATGTTAATATGGAATAACATAAATATAAGAAAAAGTTGAAAAGAAGACTTTTTAAAATATATGGAAATATTTAAAAAATAATGAAACAACGAAAGACTAAAAATGAAATTTAACGCGAAACCATAAAAATAAAAATAAAAGAGTTCAAAATAGTTATAAATGCTCCAAAAAAAAAAAAATTATTAAACACTTATTATAAATATAATTTCTTTCATTCATCCAGCACCTTTGATGTACTCATGCATTCTGGGATAGCCATCATTACAAAGGATAAAGCCACCTTAAAATGCTGCCTAACTAACTAGGGTTTGTACCACAGTTGTGTTTGGATGTATGGTGCAGAGCTAATACAGCCGCTTTTCCACCTTTACAGCAAACTTTTCTAAGAACAGTAAAGAATGGTTACAGTTATATTTCCACTTGAGCTTACTTCAGCATGACACGATTACAAACCATTCTCGGCCCCAAATTCTCAGCATGGTTGGCTAACAGTGCTGAACTATGTTGGTAGAATGAGTGTAGTGACGTCGGCACTAGGGATTGGTCACTTGTTTGTTGCCTGGCTACCAGTTTCTCTCTTTAGCTGGCAAAAGCGCACTATTTGAGTGAAGTAAACAGAAATATCTGATCATCCTCTATAACACGGCCTCTATTTACATCTCATACATCTGTAAACACTTGTCTTACCAAGGCAACGACTGACTGACACATTTGTATTACAAGTTCTGTTATCAGCCCCACAGTGGAAAATGAAACAATATCCGTACCGTATGTGCCTGAAAAAACAATAAAGCTACAAAAACGGTTTGGCCTGACGGTGGAAAAGCGGCTATAGTATAGAGTAAAAAACAAGACAGTGAAAGCCACAGAGTGGGTGTTCTTACCGCGTCTTTGGTGGGCGCCAGCATCTCTTCAATCATCATGCTGTCCCGAGCGAAGGAGCTTCTGTTCAGAGTGTTGGACCTGTCTGAGCTGAAGGAGCGCAGACTGGAGTGTGTAAGAGGTTCACAGACGTGTGCACGTATGAGCAGACACACACAAAAGACGCACAAAAAGGGACGAACAAACATATACAAAACCAAAACACAAAAATTAAAGCATGCAACATCCAGGGAGAACAAAATTAAACCCTTCAGAGAAGAAAAGAAAAGAAAAGAAAGGAAAGAGATAACTGAAGGATAGAGAGGAGGAAGTACAAAGAAAACAGAAAAGATGCTGTATGGGCAACATTCCTATAACAGTAACATTTCAATTATTTAATCAGATACATTGGTAACACTTTATTTTACAGACCAATTGTCACTATTAACTACTTGCATTTTAGCATACCTAGTACTAGCATATTAGCTGTTTATTAATACTTATAAAGCACATACTAATGTCTTATTCTGCATGATGATATATTAAATCTGTTAATCCTTCCCCACACCTCAACTTAACCACTACTTCACTACTTTTACTAGTTACTAGTTTACTAGTTAATAGTCCAAATGTGTTCCCTACTCTAAAATGTTACAGATACAACATAAAGAAAAAAGTATATTATTATTCAAAGGTTTTGGGTTTGTAAGATGTATTTGTGTTTTTGAAAGAAGTCCTTTATACTCAGCATTAATTTTACGAAAAAGTACAGCAAAATAGTACTATTGTGAAATAATATTACAATTTAAAATACCTGTTTTCTCTTTTAATATATTACTTTAATTTATTATTTTGTAATTTATTATTAGTATTATTTCAGGGTTTTTTTTCATCTTACTGACCCCTAACTATGGATATTTGAACTGCACTGTATAAACTTATAAACTGACACTTTGAATAAGTATTTTTCAGCTCAGATCAAATTTACGACTGTATGAGAGTGCACCCTTCTGCAGTGCTCTTAGAAACGGCTGGATCCCTGCAGGACAGCAGTCCTGGGTTGGCTGCATGGTGTGTGTATGAGAGATTGAAAATTCTGCAGCAATCAGCAGGATTTAAAGGTACAGTACTGAAGGCACACACAGCAGAACTGAAAGAAACACTGTCGGTTTGTGAGCTAGTTTTTGGATAAATGAGTTTACGACTCTCTTTCCAATTCCTCCTCTCTTCCTTTTGCACTTCATTTTCATTCGTCCTGATCTGCATTGTTTTTTTGGTTCTATAGCATTAAAGCATCCGACTCACCCTTCCCTGCAGCACGCACTCTTTTCATTTTCCTCCTCTGCATTAACTTAACTCTTTTCCCTTCTTTTCTTCATTATTCTACTTCTTTGCAATGCACTTCGCTCAAATGATCTCACTAAGAACAGTGCCAGCCAAGACTGTATCATGGCTCTGTGTGCATTTGCATGCATGGGAAAGAGAAATATTTGTTCCCTCCCCCTTCACAAGCTAAGCTATACTCTAATCATATGCCTCCTATCTAACATACTGCCAACTAGCTGTGTGAATGTGTTTGTGTTTAAGCACACAATGTGGATTAACTATCATGTGTGTGCATTTCTATCAAAAGCACACTAGAGATCATAATCAAACAAGCATAGAACACCATCTCTATTTTAAATTTTTGCAATAAAATTGCCTTGCGATCAATGTGGTGAGTAACGGTCAATTAAATGTGCCGTCAGCGATGTGACAGAGTAATTGGCTTCAACTGCTGACTGATCAGCTTGAAGCTTTTGTCCCTGGATGTTACGTAGAGCACCACGCAACGGAAACAACGGCAAAACACAACATATATGAACACAATCCATGCCACACGAAACAAAAACTGACAAAGCAACCAAAACATAACAGTTAGCACATTAATCATAAACATTTCAGACATCAATAACATCTAAAACCACGATATCTCACAACACACAACTACTGCCCACTTTTCCTTTAGTTTTAAAACATCTTTTGCATTTATAAACCGTCTTCAAAATGTTCCATGGTTTTTTTGTGATCGATAAGAAGCGTGTTTGGCTTCGGAGCCAGATAGAACAGATTAAACGTCAACACAAGAGAAGTTCAGAGACCAAAACTCCAGTTGAGATGCATGAATTTGTTCTATCAGGCCGAGGAGCTCAGGCTTCAGTGTATGAAAGGAATGAGACTCCACAGAAACGCACTGCACCAGATGACACAGTGGAGCGAGGTATGATGGGAGTTGTAGTACGTATGAAAAGGGGCACAGACAGAAACGACAGCTACGAAGAGAGAAGGCGAAAGGCACAGAGAGGGAAAGGCAGAGAGAAAGACATCACTCTTACCTTATCCTGGGGCTAGAGAGAGTGAGAGAAGCCAAGAAAGAGAAAAGAGAGTAAAATGTACTGGACGTGGCAGAAGCAGTGAGAGTTAAGCATGGCACTGAGGCTCTGCCACAGCATGTGTTCTGCTCCTAGACAGGACTGGCTGCACGTTTGGTAAAAGCAATCAACATCAGTAGCCCTATGTAAGAGCAAACAATGCCAGGCTGATGTTAACAAAACAAAGAGGCAGAAAATATGAAGCTCTGTACGATATCCATGAGATCATCTACATTCCGACAGTGCCAATCCAAACAGCAAAAACATTTCTAAGACATGAAACAGTGCGTCTTACCTTGACTAAGCAGCTGGGATACTGAGTACTGTAGATTATTATACCAATAATCTACAGAGCTGATTTGACTCGCATTTGACTATTTAGTGCCTCTTGTGCAAGAAAGCCGCAGTGTCAATATCCAAATGCAGCAAACCATAAAGCTAATTCTTCCCTTTGAGCTACACTAGGGTTGTGAGCACAAAACTGAAATGATCAATCATAACTAAAGGCGATGAGAGACTGAAGGTCTGCATCCATCAGATCACACCTTCACTTTCACACAAACAGAGTTACGTACTTTCCAGACTTTGTCACTCAGCGTTCTCTCCCAGGTGATGATGTAATTGTTTTCAGTCACTTACCACCTATCCTCAAACGCCATAACCACGGGCACGCAAAAGCTAACCAATCAGAATTCACTGTCCTTCATAACAAGAGCAAATCAGGCTCCATTGTGCCACATAATGCTCGCATGACAAGAGTGGTACCTTTTCATCCTGACTCACCTCTCCCTCACCTGCTATGCTCATCATTCATCAGCCACGATAAACAGATAATGACATTATAAATGAAAGAACGGGATGTATTTCAGCACAAAACACCACAGATGCACTTCTGCCTTAAAATATTCTCATTAACTTACAATTATAACATAAAGGGTACCATCTAAGAAAAGCATTGTACCTTTAGGAGTACAACAGCATTTTTTATTTTTCTTACAATATTTTATATCATTTTGTGATCTGGTCAGATTTGGCATATGGTTATACGGAAGATGACTATGATTTATTAACAATACGTTAAGCCTGTAATTGATCATCCGAGCCTCTTTTATGCATGTATTTACACTTGGTCACTTGTACTTTTCCTAAACATTTATCTATATAAACATAAATAGAGGAGGATATGTAATTACAAAACCAACTTGATTGGACATGCAGCTTGGCCACTAGAGCTAAGGGGTATAACGATCTGTACTCTGACAGCAGCACAGTATGTCTATGTAAATACATATCTGCGATGCACAGTACTCTTTATGGTTATTGATGCATAACAGTGACAAAGAAACAGGCATAAAGGAGAAAATACAGAACAAAATGTGCACGTTGTTAAATAGAATTATTAAGGACAATAATTCAAGGTAAAGAACTCAGTGTGTTCATATTGCCCACCAATATGGGCCAGTGTCAATACATTAGGTTGTAGAGGCCAAATAAAACACTTTGCATAAAAATTTTAAATTTCAAGTTAGAAAATGGACATCCAAATGCATAACAAATATGATTAAACAAAATGCATGAACTAACCAAGAGATAAACTTAGTCAAAAGCCTTTTACAGGGTCTATTATCTGACAATATATTTAATTTATATTTTGTCTTGTGCATTAGATTAATATCTGTTTCAAAGTTAACTTTAAAATGTTTCAATGTTTTTGTATTTTGCAAAGTCTGAGCATAGGTTTTGGCTGAAGTGGCATAGCTGCATGATGTAACCTCGATTAAAATATGAAATACTGTAAAATTTTAATGTTTGCACTAAAAGTACAACAGGTGGTTTTCTTTTTTTTCTGTGATTATTTGCACAACAGTTTCTCACAGGTTTATCCTGTCATCTAAAAACACTTTATGTCATGCACCCTTTAACTTGAATGACACATGGTGAGTTGAATTTGTGTAGTGGGAAGAGTTTCCAGAGAACTAAAATCCCAGTGTTTGTTTGCAGTAAACAAGAGAATATGAAGACTGACAGCACAGCACTGAATGCACAATGAATCTGACCAGGATTTAATTATCCCTCATTCCTCATCTGTTTTCTACCATCCTTCTTTTCATGAAGTGTTTTTATAAATCAAGACTAAAAGCATAAACACTAAGACCGTAGTAACGCTTTTAGAGAAGACCAGATAAACACCACAACCTAACCTGCAATATATATATATATATATATACATACATACATATATATGTATTTGCCACTCATAGAGAACCAGCATAAGGTATACAAGCAAGCATCAAAATATATAAATAAGTTCCATTACCTGGCAGAGCGGGCTCCAATACTGAAACCCATGTACCCCTCCTGCGGCAGGGAGTCATCCCCCAACTCCCTCAGGTCCTGTGGCCGAAGATACTTCTCAGTCTCACAGGTCATTGCATCTTCACCTGCAGAGGTAAGACAGGCTGTAGGTGAACTCACTTGAAGGTGAACTGTTAAGGTGACCTATCAGCAGCTGCGGCAATTAGTTCCCCCCACGTTGCTCTAATTAAATAAAACCCCAAGCGATTTACAGTATACTTATTGCCAAGTGTCTTAAGTGTATTGCTCGAATGCACAATGGTAATAATATGTAGCTTATCTCATGTAGGGTGAACCAACCGGATCACACTGACTTCTTGTGTCACGCAACATCTAGATCGCAGCTTCTAGATTATTAATCGATGTCACGTAACACCTGGGTGTTTCTCTAACAGAAACTTAGGTGGAGATATTTCACTGACATAAAGAGGAAATGTTCTGCTGCATCAGACATCACTGCACCTCCTGCTATGAAGCAAGTTTTAATCTCACCCCCAAGAGTTTCTTAAACCTGATTAAAACACACACACAGCTAAGGCTGGTTTGCTAGTTTCTCAGAGTGGACTTTTTGGGCCACTTTCATGCAGGTCAAACTGGGACACCATGCAAGACCAGCAAATAATATTTAACAGCAGGTACCATGTAATAATAATATGACAATAAAAATAATGCATTGTATTGGAAAAAAATTAACTATTTTTAAAATCTTCATGTTCCGTTAAGATATTTTGTAAATTTTGTAAGGTAAATATATCAAAACCTATTTTTTGATTAATAATATGCATTACTAAGAACTTCATTTGGGCGACTTTAAAGGTGATTTTCTCAATATTTAGATTTTATTTATTTTATTTTTCTTTTTGCACCCTCAGATTACAGATTTCTAATATTTGTTTCTCAGGCAAATATTGTCCTATTTAAAAAAAAAATGCATAAATAGAAAGCGTACTTATTCAGCTTTTCAGATGATGAAAATCTCTGAAAAAATCTTAATTAAAAAAAACCTGACCCTTAAAACTGGTTTTGTGGTCCAGGGTCACAAATGGGTTTTTGTGCACTTTTAAGATGATCAGATAGGCTTAACTGCCGGTTTAAACCAGCAAAACTCTAGTTTAATCAAATATTCAGTTGCAACGGTTTCTTAAATACTTCTAAAAAGAAACGGATGCGTTAGCGGTCCACCAAGCCACTGTCGTACACATATCACGCGTATGTCGACAGCTCGATAGGCTTCGGACAGTCGTTATTTTTTATAACATAAGGACTCGCCTATGTTGCATAAAATGACGTCTAGGTAGGCAGCTCCGAGGGTTTTGAGACACAGCCAACATCTTTTTCGTTTCTCTCATAAACGCGACTCTCTCTGTCCTCTCTCTCCGTGCTGCAGCCCCTCCCCTCCCGCTACTGAACTCCTCCGTTGCCCTAACCGGATCTCTAATACCTTCCTACTCCGGTACCGAATTAACGACTTAATGACAACGAACAGTCATGACAAAGACTAACAGATCGCCCTGTCTAAAAACAGAAGACACTGTATTTGACGCCATTCTGAGTTTCAAAAGTGCTTATTTAAATAATATATCAGAGCCGCTGTATGCAGCAGAGCCCCAAAACACCGCAGTATCCTGACACAGCTACAGTCCTCTCAACACTCACATAAAAGCGCTGCCATATCCCACTCCAACACTGATATATCCGTTATTAGCGTATTCCTCCGAAATATTTCTTCAGTTCTTAGATGAAGCCTGTATCCTCAAACAAAAAACAAAGACTGATGATGAGGACTCTATTCGGGGTGCTCATGTGAGAGTCGGTCGTCCCGAGTCGACCAGAACTCTCGCAGCACTGGATGTGCGAGATTTACATCCGTTCATTCGCCCGGTAAAAGTTAAACCACAAGGCAGCCTGGGTCAAGCGAAGGAGGATCTACCAAAGCTGCACTCTCACATGTCAGGGGAGCTCTGCTCTCTTTCCAATCCAACTCCGCGCGCGCGCAGAGACAGAGCAGCTCCAGTGTGTGCGCGCGCGCGCGTTGCTAAAGATTTTGCAGGTCTAGCAGCAAGTGCAAGGTGGTAATAAGACACCAAGTACTGTCAACATAGTGCTCTCAAGAGAATGTCAGTGCAAGCACATTACTAATATATGCGTGTTCTGGTTTGGCTGTACTTCTGAGGGTCAAATATTATGAAAATCTCCTCATAAACAAAGAAACCTGTTGAATCTTGTCATGCTTTACATTATATCTAATCATAGGTGTTGATAAACCCTAATTTCAGGCAGAAATCCATGCCTGAATATTACAAAAGTAAATAGGTCTGTGCCAGTGTTGTTATTGTTGAACAAAACATAATCTAAACAAAATTTAAAGTACTTCCTTGGTAACTAACAGGCTCTGACGACTAAAAACAAACCTGTGCAAAATGCAGAAAAATTATGAATGCTAAAAATAACACATAAATATACATTTAAATCTAATTTATAATATGAATAAATACTTGAAAATATATACAAAATACAAAAATAACACTTTTTACTGAAAAGTTATAAAAAAAAACAGTGTCCATACTAATATAGCATCATAAGACATAATAAGTGTGTGTGAATATAAGGAAAGTTCTGTAAACAGATCATTTTCTTTTATCAGCTAATGTCAAGGTCTCTCAGTCACTCAGAGTCACTATAGAACATTCCTGAGACTCATTACAAAGTGCTACAGTACATTACATAACTGTGAGGAAGTTCACCCACTTCTAAGCACTGTACTTACAGTGCATGCACACAACATCTCCTTTTAACCATGTGTGTAATTTGCTGAACTACTGTGCTCTTGGACGGAAATATCGCCATTAAGATATTAAACTCACTGTGATAAAATAATTAAAGCTTAATAAAGAAATTAAATACAGGGTTCCCACAGCCCCAGAATTTTAAAAGTGTAATTTCCAAACCTGTAATAATCATGTAAAAAAAATAATAATAAAAAGAAAAAAAACAAAGGAAAAATAAATAAAAGGTAAAATTTCTATTTAAAGTCAATATAAATGTTATATTTATAACAGCAAAATGATAAAGGCAATTTAAAAAGCTAAGATTTTGTAATTATGAATTTTGAAAACTGTTTTTATTCATTCAAAATGAAAGAAAATATAATTTTTGATAAAGTGGTATAAATTATTTTTAAATGATCCCTTTCACAGTGAAACGAAAATTTTTAATTTTGGCTTGACTTAAATGGAAATGAAGATACATTAGTAGCTAAATAGTAATGTTTTAAAACACAAAAAGCTAATAAATTAATAATTAATATATTAAAATAATAAAAAAATAAATTAAATAACAAGTATTTACCTATAATTTAAATTGTAAACTGAAAACTATAAATATTACTACATATAACTGAAAATAAATAAATAATAAATAAATAGTAGATTAATTAAACACTGCTTATACACTGCTTAGAAAGTCAAGGAACTCTAAAATTAATCATCGTAATTAAAATCTAGAAATGCAAAACGTTTCTGCAAGTAAGGATTAGGTTTAAGGTACAGTATAGCAAATAACATTTGCGCAATATAAAACAGTAGACTCCACCATAATATGACAACAAACAGCTGTATGAGTTACTGTACAAAATCAGATCGGGGATCAAAGGTGCATTGTTCATTGCTTCGGTCTGACATAAGACCTTTATGCACAGCTTAACGGGATTACACAGATAACTTCCAGGATAACCTATTGATCTATTATATGTATCTGGTATTAATACACACACACACATGCACTAACGCACACTATACCTCTCAGTGTAATGCTAAGACAGCATTTTCAACACTAGACTTCAGCACTTTACTGCTTTGTCATATTCCAAGACTGTCTCTCTATCCCTCTCCATTTTTCATGTCTCTCTCTTTCTCTCTTTCTCAGGTAGAGGGGTGACACCTGTGGGCCAAGTCACTGTCACCTGCAGCATTGTGAGCGTATCTGCTGACACACATGGTAACCATATACCCTCATCTCTCCGAGTAACCATGGAGAGGGGTGCAATGAGGGACATCAAGCTCATGAATATTTCAGAGTTGCAGCAGGAAACAAGAGAGAGAGTTTGGCATCATAGTCAACACGTGGAGTGTTTTCTTCTCCTACTGACACCAGTTTCGCGTATCCCAGGCAACTGTATGAGTCACATACAGGCTTCTGTGGGCATCTGTTATTGTGTTTCTATGTGTGAGTAATGTAAATATGTTTTTTTTAACTATGAAAAAAAACAACTGTGTTCGAGGGTCAAGTCGACATAGACAGGAAATCACAGCCATCACACTCTGGTTATGTGCATACAGAGAAAACTCACAGCGCACTGCAAAGCCAGGCGAGAGGAACGCATCTAAGCCGAGCGAGTGTGTGTGTGTGAAGCGAGGGATGATTAAAAAGGGGAGGAAAAAACAGAACTGCAGAAGTGTGTACCTTCTTCCCCATCAGCCTGAGCTTCATGATCTTTCACAGCTATCAAACATACAGTACACAGCAATAGGTTAAACGTACACGCTCTCTCTCTCTTCCTCTCTCTCTCTCGCTCTCTCTCTCTCACACACACACCGAATAATGAAGGCAGATAGTTTTAGCCCAGTGATCATGGTGCAAGCTAGTAGGCAGCTGTCAAAATTACTATTTGAATATAAAATATAAATAATATTTTCAGTGTGCAAATGGTCACAGCAGAGTAAAGAGTTCTTTACATCAGTATAAACCAATATAGTTCACCAAGAAAGGGTGTGTGTGTGTGTGTGTTTAGATCAGCACTTAGTCAGCTTTACCTTCATCATCAGACATGTCAAGGAACTCATTCATGGTCTCCGGGACATTAATCTTGTGTTTCTCGGTTACAGGCTGGTCAAAAATGGAAAATATGAAACATATGAGTCACTCAAACTACTCAAACTTCCATGAAAATAAAGAGTATGAAATTCATAATCATATTCATAATATAAAATAACTTATTTTTTAAAATCAAAGACATAACACAGATATAAAATTATTGCTTATATCAATAAGCTGCTAATTATTTTATGTTAGTGCTAATAACCAAAATAGTAAAGAAATATATAGAAATGTCAAATTATATTTGAATATTATTTCAGAAATATACATTTTATAATTGAATTACATTATAACATTAATATGAAATTTTATATTATTTTGTTTTTCAAATGCTACAAGCGAAATTCAGGCATCACAACATTATAATGTACAGAATAAAAAAATACATATTAATTCAGAGAGTGTCATTAATTTTTTAAAATTTTTTAAAGGTTAACTTAACTTTGGCTTTAGATGATCGTAAACTAATCTTAATAGAAAAAAACAGCACAAATGACTAAATGTCCAATAAGAGTTAAAACATAGCGTATTCAAAAATCAAATTAAAGTTTGTTAATTCAAAAAACACAGAACATGGCTTACAGTTTTGAAATCAAGTAATGAAATAATTTAAGAATTAAATTCTTTGCTCAGAAGTGATTAGCATGATGTGGCTGGTCAGTGTGGATTTTATTCAGAATGCAATTGGCTTAAAACACAAATTGACTGTTATTAATCTCTATGGTAATCGTGGACACTGAGGGTAGAGGAGGTTGATGGCAGTAGGTCAGGATGCAGATGGTGGCACAGGTTGAATACGTTACCGTGGCAGTGAGGTTTTCATCTGTAACTCCTCTCAGTGTGTCCACTACAGAGATGTACCCCAATCGACGAGCGATGGAGAGAGCGGTGTTCCCATTCTGCCATACACAAATGCAAAACCAATACTTTACATTTGTATATGGGGCATTTTATATGTGGCATATGTAAAATTTGGTATTTAAGCGTAAAAGAGTGTGTTTATATTAAAGGTGCAATACCATAAATACCACGACTGTGCCTTTTGACTAATTTAATGCATCCTTTAAAAAACCCCAAAAGGTATTATTCTTTAAAAATACTCACCTCAAACCTTTGAGCAGTAGTGCTTGTGTGTATATGTGAGTGTGTGCTACAGTTCACTGCTGACCAAGGTTGACAGCTTGCTGAGTCAAGCAGATATTCCCAGCATGCTTCAGTACTCACCACTGTGAGCTCATTGGGCGAAGCTCCATACTGAAGCAGCATATTAATGATGTGGGTGTGGCCTTGCTGAGCTGCTTGGTGTAGAGGTGTATAACCGTTCTATGCACAGAACGACCCAGAAAGAGAGTCAATTCACGTGCAAAATGAGATTATATCTCTAAAAATCATTTTACAAGCTACTAACAAACTTACCTTTGTTTTGGCATTAGGCTTGGCTTGATTTTCTAACAGGAAGTTAGCCATCTTCACATTGCCATAGTGACAAGCCACATGCAATGGGGTGTAACAACTCTATTGGAAGAATATGACAGACATGAGAATATAAGACTGATATGGACAGTCCAAGTAAGCTATGAACAAACCACTAAACCTGAACCCTGACCTTGGTTTGGGCATCAATTTCTCCTCCATGGTTCAACAGCACTTCAGCAACGCCTGCCCTGTCATCCTGTGCAGCCAGGTGCAGCGGAGTGAGACCGTTCTGTTTTACAAACACACAATGTGAGCCAAACTACCACTTAATCTCAACCGTGGGATTTGTGCATGTGTATTATTGTGTAAGTATGTTTACCTTATTGCCCATATTAACATTAGCCTGTTTGGTGAGCAGCAGGGACACGAGGTCCACACTGCCCTCCTGTGAAGCGAGGTGGAGGGGACTGATGCCCTGACGGGTCACTGTGTTACACTCCGCCCCATATTCCAGCAACGTTGTCCCAATCTCCAACTGATTCTTCTTAGCTGCAATATGAAGAGGTGTGTAGCCATTCTAGAGAAAATGAGAGAGAAAGAAGATGCGTAGATACTGAATGTTTTTAAATAGAAATACTATGCAGACATGCAATAATCTTTTTCTTCGCTAGTACTTTTCTTAAGTACACAAACCAGTCAGGATTTGTCAAATTTAGCAAAACAGAGAGTATAAGAAGCATTCAAGCACTTAACTCCCCTCAAATTCCTAGCGTGTTACCATGACGACTGCTTTGATATTAGATACTCTAGGTAATTCAGGGGAAAATTATAGAATTGCAAGCATATACTTAATCCTTGTTTTTGTCTTGTTTTCTATAAAAACATCTAAAAAAAAGATCAATATACTTGAGGTTTTTTTATTAATCAAACACGCAGTGTTATTAGTAGGACATGATGATGAAAAAACATGAGATTTACATGAGAGAATTATTTCACTGCTTTTGCATTTGCTGCATATTGGCCTGTATAAATGTAAAAAAAGGCAAAATCATCTGATAACAAAGAAACGTCTAGGTTACTATTGTAACCCACGTTCCCTGAAGGAGGGAACGGAGACGTTACATATGGGAACTCGCCAGAGAGACCGATTTGCCTTTGAG
>JAUCMU010000021.1:2584000-2600627 GCA_032275025.1 Enteromius treurensis | reverse complement strand
GTTCAGTGCTTTGCTACAATCTGTATTGTTAAAAGCGCTATATAAATAAAAGTGACTTGACTTGACTTGACTTTTCTAAGTGATGGTAACTTATAAATAGCAAATTAAAGTAAATAAACAAGCCCATCATGATCAGCCTCTGTTCCATAATGTAAAGACAGCAGAATTGTGATTGAGAATGGAAATAGATGGAGGCTAGTTCTTCATTTCCACTCTTGAGTCCAGCTCTGTGTCTTTTAACAGCATGGCTTTGATGTCGCTCTATCCCTGATAACCGATACCACTGCTAAACCCGACACCGTTGCAGCACTCCAGTGGGATCAGCCACAGAACAGCAGAGGAGAGGTATAAGGACAGTGGAGTACAGTAAGGGATAACTGTTGCCTGTTGGTCTTGGTTTGGCGTAAAGATTTGAAGGAGGGTGAGCAGGATCATTGTACTCATTCTAGTACATTTCTATTATCTGCCCCTTGAGAGGATGTCAGATACACAATACTCTTCTATGTGTGTTGTAGTATCCTGTGAGATGTACTGTACTGTATTTGAATATGGTGATTTTGGTAAGATGTCAGAGAGCATCATTTTATTAATTTACTTTTTTATCGTAGTTTCCTATTTTATATTATTATGAAACAATTTGCTCTTTTTGCTTTTTGATGTATGATTGGGCAAGTCTTATTAACTATAACAGCCATATAGCGAGAAAAGTCTTTGTAAAAGGAAACACAAAAATTAGGACAGTTTTACTTCTGTTACAAAGTGTGCCATTTTGCAACCATTTTACCAAAATTCTAACTTGTCTAAATATAGTTTAAACAGCTATTTTCCAGCATTTTTACAGCGTAATTACACATTAAGTACTTAGTAATATTTAAAAACTACATATAGTTACTATATAGATAGGGTTAGGATTAGGGTTTGAGATAAGGTTACTTGCATATTATTCTGCATAATTTAAGCAAAAAGTAAGTACATGTAATGTATTGATTTAAAATAAAGTGTTACCAAAATAAAGAAATATGAAAACTGAAACAAGCTTTTTTTGGCAATAAACATTACGTCATAAATGTTGTCGATCTTATACTGAACTCTGAATACTAATAAGCAACATCAATTTGCTCGACCATTGATTCTTTATTTGACACACCCTCAAACTAAGTCAGGACTTAAAGAGTTTTCTGCAGGCTATTATGAAATGATGGCGCTATTCACATGAACTCATTGAATAATTTGATAATTTCTTCATGACTTGAAGGCAGCTTAACAAGCTGTAAAACTGCCAAATCATGTGATTATACAGTGGTCTATAAATTTTTCTGTCTATCTCAATGGTATAGTTACAGCAATGCAAGTATGCAAAGTAGATTCTGCCATCTGTGCTTCACGGGCACACATACTCATAAACATTCATCTTTTCTCTTTTATTCTTTCACGGCAATCCTTTTTAGCTCGAAGATCAAGTTTGACAGCATGGCTGATGTATTTTGGAGATCAACAGTGTGGCAACTCTGCTGTTTGAGTTGTGCAGCTGTACTGTAACTGTTATTCGAACATATGTCAATAGAAAGCCCTTTAAATGTAAGTAAAGTGTCTACTTTTAAGGTTTGAAATAAGTTTTTGAAGAAAAAAATTACTTAAATGTCCAAATTTGGTTAAAATAATGTTACATTGTCATTTAGTGTAACATATTTATGTTAAAAAATTCAAACAACATGCTAATTCCGACTTGTACATATTAATATATAAAAGAATAAGGAAACGTTAAATTGGATTGTTTTTTAAATGAGTAAAAACATATTAACTGACAAATGGGTAAAACCTAAGATAGTGGTACATTTTTCAATTGTAAAACTAATTAGTATTTGAGGTGAAAGTAATTAATCTTTTAATATTTCATAAATTAATTTTTGTTGTAAATATGTCTGACAAGATGTCATTTTACTGGGTAAATTAAGTAAAGGGGAAAATGTATGATATATATTTTTGGCTCAGAAAAACAAAATTGAAATCAATTTAAACAGAAAAGTTTGCACATATATATGTATATATATATATATATATATATATATATATTGGTATCTTTTTAAAATTTTGACCTTTTGTCTTTTAATTGCATTCTCAGCTTCAAGAAACTCATTTGAAAATCACATTTGTGAGCGTGCATGTAGTACGTGGCCTCATATATTTTTGTGGTCTGTCGGAAATGAAAGAGATGCTTTAAAAGGAAAATGTATGAAATATGAGCCTAAAGGAGATGTTATAGCTGCAGGGAAACTATTGAGTCATTATCTTGAGTGTGATTGGTCTGACATCTATCTGTAGGTGGTTAACAGCCTTGTGTCTTGTGGTAGATTATAAGCTTTATAATGGATTCACTGGAGGCCTAAGGGGAAGCCAGGCTTTACATTTGGCAGGTGTGCAGTTTATTTGAGAATAAGAATATTTGATTATTTAAAAAAAAAAAAAATTTAAATATTTAAATAAACAAATAATGTAATTCTCAGTTCAAATGCAGATTTATTCACTCTAAACTCTGTATTCCATTTTACGAAACAAGGCTCAGTTCAATACAAAGACTCAAATTACACTATTTCATATCAGACACTTCTCGCACACACATATAATATCCAGGAGCTCTTTGATCAGAGGAATGAACCACTGTAAAGTAACACAACCTTTTTCTGGACAGTTCATTTAAATGGCTGTGAAGATTCTATTGTACATCAGGCTCAAATGGAGTATAATAATGACATCATGTTTTTATTTTAGGAGATGACTTAATGGATATTTTTCCAATCCAGTAAAGGGCAGTACAGTAAAAAGTAGATGGGTTTTGTTACAACTTTGCTTAATATATCAAACTCTTTTGTAGAAGAAAAGATTTTGTTCCAACTTAATGATGTGTTAAAGTTAAATTGACATTAAATTCAATTAGTTGAACATACGGGTTATTTTGAATCACTCATATTCATATGCAGTTTTTCATAATTAATTATAATCTTTAAAATATGGCTTTACTGTTCTGCCAACTGTGAAGTACCTAAATGTACATAAAGAGAGTAAACCTACATGGATATTTCTACCTGGTCTCATGGCATAAACGTACCTGGGAGCACTTTTTAGTAAGACACGAAATACGTACCAACTAGTACATATCACTGCAATTTCCAAAAGAAATGAACACTAGAGGCAGTTAAACACAATTTACAGAGTTTTGATTAATAAAGGGTAATTTTACACGCACAATTACTTAAAGAATATCATGGGATATTTGAAAACGTTAAGATGAGTTCAGACTGCACGATTTTAACCCCGATTTTGACTCGCCGACGGGTTTTAAGAAATCGCCGGCAAATGCCCGAAATCACAGGCAAATCGTTGCTCGTGCACGCGAGTGACAATCACACAGTGTGAACTATCAAAGACGCGATCTGAGAAAATCGCCAACGTGTCGCCGACACCCGTGAGATATTTGACATGCTAAATATCTGGACCTGTCGGCGATTCAAAATCATGACATGTGAAATGTGTTCTGACTGAAAATAATATTGCCGATTACCTACAGCCAATGAGAGAGCCTCATCCATGGCAGCGGGAAGTTGGGGGAAGAGTTACGAAGGTATAGAAGGTAAATAAAGCCAACAGCATTGTGTATGATCCCACCCACCCCTCATACACACTCTTCACCCTCCTGCCATCCAGAAAGAGGTACAGAAGCATTCTGGCCCGCACAACTAGACTGTTGAACAGTTTCTTCTCTCAGGCAATCAGGTATCTCAACAGAGTACTGAGCTGACCTGGCTACACATGCACACACACACACACACACACACACATACACGGACAGCAACCTAGACTATGCTGGACATAGTCAGACACAGTCATACATATACAAACACACTAAAAAAATGCTCTTTTGCACACACGTCACTTTTTGCACGCATATGTCGCTTTGTCATTATAATCTCAATCTGTACTTACTCTTATATTTATACCTCTGTATCCTTTCTTTTGATACATTGCCCATCTCTGTTCCCCATTCATTCTATATCATCTATTTATGCACCAAACTGTCTTGGTTGTCCCAGTAAGGCGGACTATATGTTGTTGTTTGCACTCTCTTGTCTATCTTCTGTGCACTTGTTTGTTGTATGTGTTAGGATATTTGCACATAGATTAGCATAGTTTTTAAGTATATCTTTAATCTTAAGTCTTTGCCCTTACATTTTTAAAGTCTATATTATTTATTTAATTTTCCTTTAAATCCATGTTTCGCTCCATGTAAGTCGTACAAGTTCTGTGTAGCACCTCTGGTCTATGAGGAACATAATTTCACCTCACTGTGTACTGCATCTGCTATGTATAGTTGAAATAAAGCTTCTTTGACTTTGACTCATAGAAACATAGATGTTAATTTACTGTAGTAATCTAATACACAGCTTTAAAGTTTGTTGTGATGTTGGGTTTGTGTATGTGTATGTCTATGTTTTCAGTCGCTGTCGGAGTGGCATGACAGGACAAGCAAACTGAATGTTTCTGCTGCTTAGTTCCTGACAGCTGCCTGTCGTGTAAAAAAGAAAAACAAAGTAAAACAGACTGAGCAAGAATGTCAAAGTGCAGCAATATGTATAAAACTACATCTAAAGCACTTATCACGTTAACGACAAATTCTTGGAAAGTGATATTAATAATAAGTCCTTTATACAAACAGACAAGAGTCATCTAAGCTCTGTCACACTTTTGTTGAAAGGTTATAGGTGTCAGCTGGTTGAGTGAGTTTCTTCTGAGGGTGGAGTACAGTAAATACCAGAGGAAGGGGTTATGACAGATGCTTTAGGGATCTAGTTATCTCACTTAATTATATTCATAGGCTCTAGAACAAATATAAGTTTATTACTGTTAAGAACAATTCTTTGACTCAAAAGTTGATGATATGATATAATATGATATGATAAGATAATACTGAAAAAAAAAAAAAATTTTATTTGCATGTTTGAAAAATTGCAAAATGTATACATTTGCTTTTATTGAAAAAAGAAATAAAAAATTCATAAAGATGTTTTAATGTTCGATTTTGCATTTTAAAATGCAAATGCATAATTAATTACTCCTTCTTTAGTGAAAAAGCCGACCTCTGTTGTCCTCCACCAACACACTTGTTAAGAACTATTTTAGACAGATTTTTCTTGTACGTGGTACATGATCTGTGCATATTTATTTCCTTATTCAGACCTTTATATATGGATTTCATCAGGTTTATACTTATATTGGACTTTTACATGAAAATATCAATATAGTACTGTACAAAAACCACAAGAATATTGTGGTTTGATGCAATAATACTTACTTTTAGAATAATATGGAGAATTGTGACTTTTCATAAACATAATTATCTAAAATAATAAACACATTTTTTTGAAAATTACACAAACACACACACTCAGAGGGAAAGAGAGAGAAACGTGCACACACACACACACACAACCCACTTGACTTGTTAGGCTACTTTTATGCCATGACATTTCTAGATTGTGATTCTGTGACTCCTTGAACCTCTCAGCAGAGATGACCACGAAATGAAGAAAAATTTAATTTTGAAATCTGGAAGGCTATATAAAGAATAAAGTGCTTCCTGCGTGCAGTTTCAACAGACTAAAATGCAATTTTGAAATGGAAGTTAAGGGGGACGTACAGTGAAAGACTATAAAAAGATATTAAACACTTCCTGATTGGAGCTTCCATGGTTTAAAATGTCATTAAGAACTGAAAGTCAAATGGATCTTGAAGACAAACAGAAAGAAAAAATGTCCAGTTGCCAGTAAACAAGTCATGAATCCAATTTTAAAAATAAATACATAAGCAAATGTTTTTAAATTACATATGCTTGCAGATAGAAACTTCAGAGGGCACAAGAGGAGAGAGGTTCTTATTTTTTTCGAACAAAAAAATAAAGACTATTGATAATAAAGAGAATAATATTTATAATAAGTTTTTTTAGCTACAGGTTAACATTTTACTGAATAAATATTGCAAAACATTCACTGACTGTGTGCCTCTCATACATTTTAAGATCTCATATAATTCTAAAACATTATTAACAGAATTACTGTATCAGAATAGTTCTCCCTGTTATTATTGAATCAATGAACTTTTTTAGGCCAGAAATGGAGGAAACACTTCTTGGAAGAACAGGAAATTCAGAGTGTTAATGCACAATTAACTGTTTTGTTGTATGGTCTGTAACCACATTTATTTAACTGCACTTCAGAACCATTTGACTGCACATGCATTGCAGCAGAAGCCAAGAGAGCCAGATTATTTTGTTCAATAGGAAGGAGCATTAAGAGCAGAAAAACACACAAACACACGCATTCCTTTCCCATAAATGCCCTCCACAGCACTTGGTGGTATGGGTACCGCATGTTTATTTGTCTGTTTTTGTCTACGAAGCAAAAAAAAAGTTATATTGAGCTTGGAGGGGTGTTTATGTCGACTAAGCATGAGAAATAGTCTCACTTATCCTGGCTTTTGACTATCAGCATACTGTCTGGGTTTGCATTGCAGTTTATTCACTGACAAAGAACCTAAAATTTAGACATGACTATACTGTTTGACCAATGTGTTGACCATCATCATCATCATCAAAATAATGCCATTATGGGGGGTGGGGGGTACATGTGTTGCTCTAAAACCTCTATATACCTTTCAGTATTCATATTGCCTTCCAAAAAATGCAAGCTGCCCTTACTATTTGAACGTACGCACCCCAAGACATCAGAGATGTCTGAAATGAAATGCTGATGAAATGGAAGGTCTCCCTCCTCTTTAGCCTGGAGAACACAGTGTCCGCGATTGCCAACAAGAGTCATATTTGGACTCGTCTGACCATAGAACACCTTTTTACTTTGAAACATTTTAAGTAAGCCTTAGCTCACAGGAAACGGCGGCGTTTCTGGAACATGTTCATATATGGCTTCCTTTTTGCATGATAGAGCTTTAGTTGGCATCTGCAGATGGCTTGGAGGATTGTGTTTAATGACAGTATTATGCCGATGAGTGATGCAGTGATATCTGAGGGCCCAAAGACCACAAGCACAATCCACAATCTTTTTGTGTGCTCTTATTCAGATTGGACAGCCTCTGCACATCTTTACTTCTAAGACATCCCTTTTGTAGCTAATCATGTTACAGACCTGATCTCAGTTAACTTAATTAGTTGCTAGGTGTTCTCCCATCTGAATCTTTTCAAAATTCCTTAATTTTTCAGCCCTTTGTTACCCCTGAGCTAACTTTTTGAGACCTGAACTATTTTTCTGTTTAAAAATGTATGTTCTCTGTGTTTTGTTGTGTGTAAAACGTTGGCTCATGTGAGTTAAAAGTCCTGAAGTTTTCATTTAATGCAAATTTATAAAAACGCTAGGGTTAGGGTTAAACTTCATCATTAAATATATGTAATTACAGGTACATTTAAATACATGACATATAAGTTTTATAAGAAATGACAAAAAAAGTATTGGTCAGTACTGGCAGTTTAAAAATTACTCAGAGACAATATAAGCGTCTAAAAACATTACATTCAGTTCGCATATTATTTATTTTTTCTAAAGTTCCCCATAGCGTAAGAAATGCCAGGTACACCCTCGCATGCACACACACATGCACACAGACAGAGGAATGCTGGCTTCAATGACACTGTGCTTATTGACCCAGAACTGGGGGAATAAGTCATCAGTTGTGTCAACACTTTTCCTAATACCCCAAATCCTCAGAGACATTTGTGCAGATGTAAGAACTGCAGGTCAAATAGTGTTAGGAGACCTGAAACATCAGTATGATTCATCGGATTTCATCTTAATTTGAGTGATTTATTTTCTAAATAAATCCCAGGAGCCCACTGTGACCTGATATCTATAAATGTACAGCACGATCAAACCACTGCTGTGTGATTCATCCAAATTTAAGACAAAACATTTGAAACAAATGTTTATTTAAAAATAGCACATCTTCCACTCAGTTGTGCAGAAATTGCTAATGCTTTGGAACATTCAATGGATTTGGCATTGTCTGCTGTTTCCTACATCTTGCTTTCTATACATTTCTTTTAGACTTTTTTTTTACATTTTGTTTATATGAATACACTAACTACTTTGTTAGCTACATTAGATTTTGATATGTACAGTAGTACAGAAAGTGTGCACTCTATACATTTGCTATGGCTGTAAAAACTAATATGCAATGTTTATAAATCTGATGTAACTTTTTGTCTAAAATGAAAATGCTTGCAATTCTTAAAACCAACTTTGTCCTTTTACTTTTTGTTCTTCTTCTTTTCAATATCCCATACACAAGGATCTGTAACGGTATACTCTTGACTTTGAGAAGATGCCATACAGAAGAAGTGGAACCTTTTATGCATTTTTTTTCAGGTATACCCTATGTATTATAAGGTCAAAATGTGGCAATATCCAAAAATGGCAAATCAAAATTCCTTGTACTTGTGGGGACATTTTGTTGTCCCTATTAGGAAAACAGATTATACAGAATGTAGTTATCAGAAAATCTAAAAATATAGAAAGTGGTAGGTTTAGGGGGAGAAAATTTAGTTTGTAAAGCAAAAAAATATTGCATCTACATGGAATATCCCCATTAAACATGGAAACCCTATGCACATGTGTGTGTGTGTGTAAACATCAGACAAATGTCCAGTTGCAATCTTATTTAGTTTATTTCTTATTTGTAATAGTAACTGCATTAAACCTACTTAATTTTAGTAAATTCACATTTATATGATACAGTGTACATAACAGTAAATACATGTAACATTCAGTATTGTTTCTTCCCACAGAACCTGTGTCCAAATAAACCAAACAAAACATCTGCACACCATCTCATGCTCCTCATATTCATCTCAAAGCTCATATACCAAGTGCAATATTCAGTCTCTGGCTATTAAGGATTCTGAGCAACTCCGTGTCCAATAACTTCACAGGTGTGATTGTCAGAGAGCAATGTGCCATATTAGTACACCCATCAGAGATATGTGCTCTGATATTGTATGTAACACTACAAAAATAGTCTACAAATAAACTAAAAACAAACCGGCACATTTGTCAAATAATCGAAACAGCAAAATGCTATAATGATTGAAGAACAGTGGCAAATCATGCGACTTTCTTTTAGTTTGTTGAGTTTGTGGTTGCAGGATTGTCTCATATGGACCTCCAAAACAACAAAAAAATGTAAGCAGTACAAACACATGAAAATTATGTACATACTGAACAGAAAAAAAACAACACAGATCTGATATTAATCTCAGGTATTGGTTATACAAAATGTATATTATATTTGTAAGTGCTACACTCTAATCTTGTAGAAAAAAATACATTAACAAAAATCACATCCAGAAATGCAGAATGCCTTCATTTTAAGATACAAATTACACTGTGTTTGCATTTTTTTTTCTGAAAAATGTATGGCCATAAACTTTAAAACTGTCTTTCCTAAGTAGGCTGACTGCAATATTCAAATATTTTAATAATGCACTCTGCTGCATAGCTTTCCGAACTAAGTGAACATCACAAGAATCTAGGAATAATGACAATCACGCTGCTAGAGAATTTTAATGTTTTTTCAATCATCCCATTCTCAAACTTTTTGAGTCCAAAATCTGTGTTGAAGTTCAGAGAATCAGCTAGAGCTTACTCCATTATAACACTCCATTAAGGCCACTGATATAATGAAAATTTAGAAATAATGTGGAATACTGATAGATGGGCAAATCTCCACACACCCCTGAGATATTATAAAGCACTGGAGATTTCTTTTGAACTGATTTCTAAAGACAACTGTATCCTACACCAATGTCAGTATTTGAACCAAATATATCAGTTTCACAAATTGTTACATCGGATCACTTCAGTTTTTCGTACAATATCCATTAACATGCTGCTGAATCTTAAAGTCTAACATTACAATAAGCACAAAAGATTTCAGTTGTTTGAGATGTTCTTCTAGTTTCTAAGTCCTTCAGTGTTTCAGTGTTCGACCAATGACCATCCCTAAACCTCCCTGAAATATCAAGGTTTTTCATGACCGTGGGAACCCTGTATTGTGCCTTCAAAAGAGACGCTTTTAATCACCCTAAACGCTCATATCAGTCGCCGGTTAATTTTATGGGGAAGCTTGTTTCTTTGGTGTGTGTTTATGAGCAGATATGAGTCTTGTGTCTTTAACGTTTTTCTATCTGGGTCCCAGACTGCAAGGCAAAGCCCTTTTGTCATGGTGATGACCTGAGCCAGGTAGTGACCAGTGTCACGTTACCGCTGTAATAAAGAAGAAAGTAAAAATACAAAAAAGGAAACTGCTATCATCTTTAAGCCGGACCACCAGGATAACAAAACCATCTGCTTATTAATTCCATTTAGAATGTTCACCGGCACAGATGCAGAGAGAACAAACACTGATAAAGAAACACAGCAGTTTCTCTGCCATTGCTAATACTATTACCCTAGGTTGAGGCGTTTGAACAAACTTGTGCAAAATTATAAATCAATTACAATTTTTAAATAAAAATTATACATCATTTAATTTTTATCAAACTTTGAACAAGCCACAAGACTACAGTGTCAGAGGGATTTTGGGTTTGACTTTTAACCTGGGGCAACAAACAACCACCCATTGGCAAATAAACTACAAACTACATTTTATTTACAGAAAGATATTTGATTTTTTTTAAGTTTTAAGTTTTTTTAACCCTTCTCTAGTGTATCTAGTTTTTACCACTGCATCTTTAAAAAAAAGGGGGTGGGTTAATGTCTACATGACAGTTTAAGTCTTTATCTCACTTTATCTACACTTTTTATAGTAGTTTCCATATTAGCATTGTGACTTCTCTTGCTAATTTTTCTATAACTAGCTCTTCTCATCCTGTATCTCTTATTATTTCAAGCACAGGAGCACAACATGGCCTGTATACATGAGAGGTCAAGGGTCAAACTCTGACAGGATATAATCAGTGGCTATGGTTTGTGGTTATGTCTCAATGCATAGACAATGACTGAACTGGCCACATTTGTGATATCATTAGTATATGCATTATGGTATGTATTATGGATGTTACATAGAGAGACAGACAAATGAATTTAAAAAATTTACATTTTTTTTTTTTTTTATTAAACTTAAGCATAATAATCGGTATGCTAAAGATCAATGTTATATGTGTTGTGTAGTTGTGGTTGAAATGTGTTAAACACAAAATTAATTACATTTTGATTTGATGAGTCATTTATGGTAAATCTCTTCAAGAAAGACATGAATATCCATGTTTGAGTCCATATGGCTTTCCTTAAATTAAAGGAACATGCAAACAATATTTACTAAATTGTGCATCCTTTGCACACAGTTTGGCCATAATCAAGGGTGAAGGGAAACGACACGAGTTTACAGCCTAAAGCTAAGGATATAGTGATTCATCAACTTCACAGGTGATACATCAACAATAAAGTATGCTGAAGGCAGTGTAAGGTTTGTTTTTGAGCTCTTTGGAGCATGTGTGTGTTAGCAAGCTCATACGGTAGATGTAGCAGTTGGTTTCACTGTGATGCTCTGCGCGATATCCTCCCTGTTGATCTTCTTCAGTGCTGTGCAAAGCGTATCAATATTAGCCGAATCCTGGCTCGCCCAGTGAGACAAAAGGGCCTGGATGGGCCTTTCTTCCTGCTTGAAATTAGCAATGTGTTCTTCTTTGTATCCAAGTAGACCTGCCAAGCTGCACCAATCGGTTTCCTCATTGGCTCCTGACTCCTCCCCCTCACCGGTAAGATTTAGAAGTTTCTCAACCTCCTCCCGTGTGTGTAAGGGCAATGACAGTGCCGAACCTCCATCTATCTTGACCACTAAAACAAAAAGATAAATTTAGACATTTGGATTGATATTTATTAATACTACAAAAATGTCCCAAACATATTTATATCCATTTCCTGTTAGTTTGTAGTAGTGGTAGTAGTGACACACTGGCAGACGTAACCAATATGTATTATAATAATTATGTCAATATTTAATATCTGGTTCAGTATTTGCTATAATCTGGTCCCGCAGAGTTCCTCTAAAACCCTTTACTACCCCAGCTCCCCCTGTCTAGGAGCCAGGTTCAGTAAATAGGGAAAATTAGCAGGAGACGAATTTTTTTTTGCAACAAATTTTGCAGGCGGTCTACTGACAACAAGCAAGTAAAAGAATATAGAAAAGTCAGGCTCTTTTTCATAATGATCAATCCAAACTACATGATTATTGTGTTGTGATAGTTGTTCATGAGCCCCCTTGTTGGTCCTAAGCAGTTCAACTGCCTGCTGTCCTTCAGAAAATTCCTTCAGATCCTTCACATTGTTTGGTTTTCCAGCATCTTTTGCGTATTTGAACCCTTTTCAATGGTGACTGGATGATTTTGAGATCCATATTTTCATGCTGAGGGCAATTAAGGGACTTTGAATTAAAGAAACACAGCTATTACAAAAAGCATTTAAGAAGCTACTGTACATACTGTAAATACTTAAATTAAAGGTCTTAATGCACTTTATTGCTATCTTGAGCATCAGTAAATGTTTTCACATTATATAGCAGTTATGTACAGTATAAGTCCCTCAATTGTCCTCCACGTGAAAAAAAAAGATGGATCCCGAAATCAGACAGTCACTGTTGGAAAGAGTTCAAATAGGCAGAACATTCTGGAAAACCAAAGAATGCGCAGGAGCTGGAAGATTTTTCTGAAGAACAGTAAACAGTTAAACTGCTCAGGACCAACAAGTGGCTCATGAACAGCCATCATCAGAGTATGTAAACTTTTGAACGGGGACATTTTTATAAATTCAGTTATTATCTTGTGGAGAATATATAAACATATGTTACGTGAAATAGCTTATTTAGGAGAGTATTAAATAAATATATCTTATTTAATAAAAATTTTTTTTAGCACATTTTGCATATTCTGCAAAGGGCGTGTACTGTAAAATGTATAAACACAACTGTGTATGTGTGTGTATACACACACACATATATATATATATATATACGATTGAAGGGTTTGTACCTGTATGTGGAGGCCCTTGGCCTTCCTGTAAGCTCTGACTGTCCACCGAGATGCCGCTGTCACTGTGGAGTTTCTCTCCCTCAGGAGAAGGGGTCTGACTGGGGTTTGCACTGCATGCTCTGTTATTGGCTCCATGCTTATTCTGCTTACAACTGTTCCATCTAGAGGATACCAAAAGAAGCATTAGAACATTTTATGAGAAAATCAGTAACCTAAAATTGAACAGCTGAACCACTCAAACAAGGAAGGATTTGAAAAAGCACCAGGACATTCACACCCTAAAGGAACAAAAGCGGGTAAAAGTTACACCCTCCAGCTGTAATTTTAATATTTTATGAGCCATTTACCCCATAAACTCCATCTGTGTCTGCTCAGAAAACTATTTGCCTTGTTTAATTTTTATCTACACTGTTACAAGTCAGTAAAATTTTCAGTTGTTATTTAGCATCTTTGCATATGGGTTCTTGATTATTATTGCCAGATTTGCTTAAGGCTTTGAATGCAATGCATTCAATCAGAAATGAAAGCTATGTTTTTTTAACATGACCTGAGATCAGTGTCTCTGTTTTACTGCACATAATAAACAATGTGCTCGTGATGGATCAGATGGAAGAACAGCCTAGAAGCGTTTTTTGCTTCTTTAGTTTATAAAAATAGTTGAACCAAAGCCTGCATAGCTGTACAATGCTTTGTGATCGGAGATGAAATCTGTTCAGGGAGAGAATGAATCTGGTCCTCCTCACCGTTTAAAGATGATGAAGGCCAAAAGGCCCAACAGCACTGCAGCCAGTATAGAGGTGTAGATGGGAATGAGGTTGTCACTCAGCCCATGGAGTATCTTCAGCCCAGGGTCAGCCGTTGTCACGCTCTCAGTTGGACTGTCAGGAGGAGACTTGACTGTATTTAGGACATCTGATGGAGCATGAGAAGAGGAATAAGAGGGAGAAGAAAAAGGAGGAGGAGAAGGTGTAGCATTTGGAAAAGGAGGAAAGGGTGAGCTGTTAGGAGGAGCTACATCTGTTGGAGGAAAGGGACAAAGACAAAAGACAAAATCTGTTAGTTGCTATTAAGAAGGAATTGGAATTAGAGATTTCTAAAGCAACATAAAAATGCATAAATCATGCAGTTATTACAGTTTATGAAAGGAGCTACAGCCATTCATGAAAGACATGAACACTTTGCTTATTTAATTATTATTATTACAATTTAAATAAAACTAGAAATGATCTACACAGATGCAACTGCTGCAATAATTTTTGTGCAAACCACTTTTCTGCAAATTGTGGTGTTGAGATGATTGTAGAAGTTAAAAAAAAAAAAACAGTTTGCACACAAATATTGTCTGCTTGAATATGGTCAGTTGAGTTTCAGTTCTTAATTTACTCATCCTCATATTGTAGACATTGTGGACCCCATTGGCTTTCATTGTATGGATGCAGTTAAAACATTCTGCAGTTTTGGAATGACATTAGGGTGAATAAATGTTGACAGGTTTTTTTAGGCAACTATTACTTTAAAATCAAGTTAGTTACAACATTAGCAGACATGACATGCAATCTGTTGCCACAAAAAAAAGCCAATTTCCCACAGATTGGAAAAATGTTCCATAAAGTTCTCACATCACATCTTCAACGTGTTTGATTGCCAAATAATTACATTTTTCTGTTATCTACTAAAAGAGCATAGAAACAAGCATGGAAAACATTACCAGATTCCGTCTAGGTCTAGTCATTAAAAAAATCCCAAAATAAAAGACACAAAAGCAGCTTAGAGAACAAATAAAAAATTGAGTAAAAGCACATTAGTACTGAGACTGCTTTGTCTTCGCCCTGTGAACTCTGTTCGCCGGCAAGCTAAAAAAATGATTCTTTTGATTTGATTATCTTTGATTCGATTGGGGGCCGTAATAAACAGGCTTTGTCCTGAGTCAAACCTAATGGACACTCAGCTAGTGCAGGAGACTGATTAGATTGAAGAGGTAGAAGAGAAGAGCTTGGCCCAAGTAGGACAGGCATCGCCCCGAGCTACTGAGTGCGTTTGTGTGTGTGTGTGAGCGTGTGTGTGTCAATGGGTGGTGTAAGTTATACCATAGACAGATGGACAGACACATTGAAGATCATCAGATATTCTGGTTGTAGGGGGATGAAGGGTCATTGGGGGTTTGGTTTTAGGGAAGGGCTATGCTTCAGGGAACGTTGAGTATGGATTTATTGATCAAAGTACTGCACCATGCAACATTTTGGAGGGAATTTTGGGCATGTGAGCTAGTTTTGTGGCACACTTAGTAATTTACCTCATTCGTGAAACAAAAGCAGAGGATATTTCTAAAATAGTTTTGTTGCATTAATGTGACAATTTATGTTGATGGTTACCAGGTGTTGCTGTTAATATTTAAAATGTTTTAATGTCTTAAGACAGTATGCAGTTGTCAGGGTTCAGGTTGTTCAGGCATTGATGTTTATAGATTGTTCTAGGAAGTTGTCAAAGATGGTTTTAGGACTTTGCTGTGTATCTTGATTGCTAAAGTATTTTTTCTTTTTCTTTTATTTTCTTTAAAAGGTTTTATTTTCTTTTTCTTTCTTTTTTGGTCTTTTTTTCCCTTTAAAAGAATCTTTAAAAAGGCAATTGTTAAAGAGCTGTAATCCAAAAACCAAACCAACCAGCTATGATGTGAAATATAATATTACAAATTTTGACTTGAAGCAAAACAATTCCATTTCAATTTAAATATGAAATTCAGTGTGTTGCTTTCTGTTTCTTTGTGAAATTTATAATTTACTAGTAAAGTAAAATTGTTTCTGCGCATTTTCTTTTTTCTTCAGTTGCTTTGTGTTGAAATAATTGTTCTACATTGTTGTTTCTACATTACTTTGGTGAGTATAATTATGACAATATAACTTTATTATTACGCAGTTATTTGTGATTAATTGTGGGGTTTTTTTTAAATCAATTGAGAGCACTATGCATGCATGTCATCGAACAGTTGCTATTTACGTTGTCTATTACCACGAAAACTATCTGCGTGTCCGAGTTGTATGTACTTCTTGTGTATCCTGCTTCTAGCAAACAAAAATGCTACGGCTATGTGCTATGGCTACGCCTATCATTTAAACCAATCCAACGTTTTCTCCTCTTGAAAATAGACACTTTTGAAAACCCTGCAGACCCTGTTTTATTTTGAAAACGTTGAAAAGGTTTAACGCCAGTGTAAACGAGGAACGTTTTCATTTTAAAACACCCTTTTACTTGCACTGGTGTAAACGGGGCCTAATTTTACAGGCAAGCACAGCTATTGTCATTATCTTATGTGTAGCCTGTTTGTTTTTATCAGATGATGATTCAATGATAAATCTACATTTTTATATGGATTGGAAAGTAGAGCTGGATATGTAGTTTCAATGTAGTTTCTGTTACAGGGCAGTCCTCTGTGGCGCTGCCCGACCGCCATCAGCGGGAACCTTCGCCGGAGTATTAGTTCCGCCCGGACTGTTTTGCCCGAACACCCGCGGGGATTTCCGTCCCAGGTGTTCGGCATTATCTCCC
>JAUCMU010000021.1:2559383-2572712 GCA_032275025.1 Enteromius treurensis | reverse complement strand
TCAAGAGCTGTGTAAACTGGAAAAGGCTTGCTCTGAGATATCTTAAAATACATCATTGCCATTGTTTGGTCTTAAAACGCTCACAGATAATGCATTTTGGTAAGACATGTTTCTAAAAATTCTTAAATGTCTTAAATTAGCAAAGGTGTAGTCCTGGCTTAATCTAATTCCTATCCGGGAAACTGGCCCTATAAGTAAAAGAAATGACAAATCAATTTTTATCAACGCAAAATGTAAAATGGTGGAAAGTTACTGAGCACCTAGAAATGCCTTTTCAACAGAACCCCATATCAATCACTCAGCAACACACAAAATATAAATCAATAAGAAACAGCAGAGTAGTATTGTAGTGTTTATGCAAAAATCTAATTGTCATAACTTGTCTTCAACTGATATCTCCATAGAACAGTCGTTGATGGCCAACACACAGGGCAATCTCTTCCCCAGTGATTTTAAAACAAAGAAAGAAGTTAGGTAACATATATCTGTTTGTCCCGCCGTGTCATGACAACCTATCTATTTACAACTTTTATTAGATTTTTTTTCTCATTTCTCCTACCTTGGCAGATAGCGTCACTGACAGACGTGCAGCTTTTCAATTCCAATTCAGGCTGATCGCAGACGGTGCAGGGCAAGCAGGGGTCAAAAGATGTCTCCTGGTCTGAATACGTGTCATCATCGCACCCCTCACACACCGTATCATGGTCAAAATTACAGCGCATCAGCACACCCTGGCCGATAGGACACACCGTGCAGGCCTCACAGCGGCCCGTCAATTTGCTGAGGTAGAACCCATAGTCGCAGACACACACCGCGTCGTTGGCATCAGTGCAGGGTGTCAGCATGCGTGTGAGGTCAGAACATGGTGTACACGGCTGACACTTCTCAGTGTGGCTGAAGTTCTCTGAGAATGTATCGCCTGAAGACAGAAGAAGAAAAGGTTAAGAGGACTCTTTGAACATACAAAGTGTAGATGTACTTTTTAGGGTTACCTAACCATCATTTCCTTAATATAAAACTTTCAATGTCTGAAATAAAAAGAAAATGAGCTGAAACTAAAATAACATTGTATTTCTTATTTTCATTTAGATGAAGTACTAAAATAACAAAAAATAAAATAAACAAATTAATTTAAAACAAAAAATTAACAAATTAATTAATCATAGTATATTAAGAATAACAGTAGTTTATTTCAGCCTTGTATAAATATATACATCTACATTTAGTCATTTATCCAAAGCGACTAACAAATGAGGACAATAGAAGGAATAAAAAACTAACAAAACAGCAATAATGTGCAAGTGAAGTTTCAGGTAGCCTATAGAAGTAGTGTAAGTAGCAAGGTTTATATATATAAACATGTAGATGGAATAGAAAGGGAATAGGGAATACTGGAGCATCTTTTTTTATAATAAATAAAAAGTAAACAAGTAGATAGATCAGAAAAAGGATAAAGATAAAACAAATAGAAAAAAATGAATTAGAAAAAAGAGTGTCAGAGTTTGGCAGGTCATTCCAACAGGAGGGAACAGTTCATGTAAAAGTCAATGAAAGTGATTTTGTGGCTCTTTGGGATTGCACAATAAAGTGCCATTCACTTGTAGAATGCAAGTTGAGATCTGAAGTAATGAATTTAGGTAAAGGAGCCAGTGGTTGTTTTGTAGGCTTAGAATTTTAATGTGAGCAGCTATTGGTAGTCAGTGCAAATTGATGAAGGTGTGACGTGTGTTCTTTTCGGCTCATTAAAGATTAATCTGGCAGTCGCATTCTGGATTAATTGTAGAGGTTTAATAGAACTGTTTGGAAGTCCTGCCAAGAAAGTGTTGCAATAGATCAGCCTGGACAAAACAAAAGCTTGAATAATGAGTTGTGAAGCTTGGAGAATACATCCAAAAGAAAGTGCCTTTTTAATGTTGTATAAAGCAAATCTGCAGGACTAGCAATGTGGTCTGAGAAAGCCAGCTAATAATCAATCACAACTCCAAGGTTTTTCTAGAAGTTAAACAGTTCATGTGCTTAACTGGATAGTGAAATTGTGATAAGGGGATGGATTTGTTAAAACCACAAGCAGCTCTGTCTCTGCAAAGCTCAGCTGAAGGTGATGGTCCTTCATCCAGCCAGAAATTCTGTGAGACATCCTGAGATGCAAACAGCTATCGTCGGGTCATCAGGATGGAATGAGAGGTAAAGTTGAGTGTCATCAGCATAGCTTATTATATGAAAAGTCATGTTTCTGAATGACAGAACCCAGTGATGTCATGTAGACAGAGAAGAGAAATGGTCCAAGAACTGAGCCCTGAGGCACCCCAGTTACTAGATGTTGCAACTTGGACACCTCACCCCTCCGAGATGTCTTGAAGGACCTATCTGACCGTTAAGACTCAAACCACTGCAGTGTGGTTTCTGAGATGCCCTTTGCCAATAGGGTTGACAGTTCGTTAACCTTGTCAAAGGAAGCAGTGATAAGATAAGTGTTAAAGATTTGGAAGCTGCTCTTGTCAGTCTAAGGAGTTCAAAACTGAGAGCAAGGCATTCTGTGCTGAATGTCCATATCTAAAGCCAGACTGGCTGGCTAGCATTATGAATGGAAAGAAGGATGTGACTGAGTATATGGTTGCTGGAAGATGTTCTTGACATCAATTAGCTTTAAAATTAATATTTAAACTCATTTAATCACATATATCAGTTTTATTATATTATTAGGCTTAGTTGCTATAAGCCATTTTGCATTGACCTTCAAACCCTATTACAATCAACTGCAAAACGTTTTGAATGTTACAAAGTTAAAAGATTTCAAAGATAAATATTTTCTAAACTATGATGTTTGAACGATTATGAAACCAATATTAAATTTAAAAAATTCCAAAACTAACCTAAAAAAGGTTAAATAATGCAATGTTTAGAGTTTGGCTAATAATAACAATACTGGTACCTTGTGTGGGTGCATGTTAGCCAAAACTATACACTATACATGTTTGCTTAATCTGAATATCAGTGGCCTCCAATGTCTATGGCAGTTATGAACCTAGAGGTTTTTTTAGCCGATCAGGAACTTTCTGAAATACTAATTGGCCCCATTTTATAGAATGACACAGCTTGCAAAAAATGGGCCATATTAAAAAACTTTTTTTTAGTTTTAGAAAAAAGGGTAAAAAAAAAAAAAAAAAAAGGCAAGACTCTTATTTTTATTTTCATAGACATCTAGAATCTACAGGAAGCTAAAAGAAATTATCATGTCAGTATTGTAATATTGAGTGGAGAGCAAATATCTAATGCTGCTTGCTTATGGTATTGTATTCCCATCCTCCATCCTATTCAGATATATTAGTGGATAGAGGTCTAGCTGTCACTAAATTATTCAGGAAGCTATTTTGTCCGTGTATATGTGTGTGTTTGTGAGACAGCACAACTCTTGTGGCTAGACCCATCACCTCAATGTCCCATACCATATCAAGTGTTTCAGTATATGCCAAAGGCAGGATATTCATGGAAGCAATGACCAGACAGCGGCAGAGAGAAAGATAACACGCTAATG
The DNA here is from genome assembly GCA_032275025.1 of Enteromius treurensis. Taxonomy (NCBI): domain Eukaryota; kingdom Metazoa; phylum Chordata; class Actinopteri; order Cypriniformes; family Cyprinidae; genus Enteromius; species Enteromius treurensis. The sequence goes on along the minus strand of JAUCMU010000021.1, from coordinate 2,569,177 downwards.
CCATAGTTATTCTTACATCTATGCATCAGAACGGATTAAACACTATTGTGTCGTTGTCCTGGACAAATAGAGTTTGCACATTATCGGTTCCCCTGTGTACCGGAGCTGCTAATGGCACTAATGATAACGGGGTAATGTGCTGGCTTCTAGGGGCAAGTTATTGGGGCTTTATTTAGGAGACTGTGATGGGTAGTCTGTGCATTTCCTGCAGATGAAATCCTGTCCACTCAGCCTTTCTCCCTCTGAGTCTGCTCTTCTCCTGAGCTCTACCCTTTAAGACCCATTAGCATAATGCTAGCCATCAATAATGTATGTCTATGCATTATGACAGACGGCCAATGTGTGGGGGTGTTCTCAACCGTACAAGTCATGGAGTTTATGTGTGAATTAACATTAGAACTATAAAGTGCTGAGGTAACATTCTGTCAATAGCTTCTGTATATCATTTCCAAAAAGGACACCAACTCTGCAGTACATAATTTACTATTTTAGTATAAACTGCTGGAGAACTAATAAACAAGTATGGCTGATAATACTCATGTCTTCAGATCTAAATAATGTGGGCTATTAATGGCTGATGCGATACAGATATTTAAAGAGGATTGGCAAATGGCCAATATAAAGCCAAAATAGAAATGATTAGCTTGAGATGTTTCTACTTAATCTAATCCATGAAATGAGTTTCGTTTATATATATTTTTGATTTGAATAAAACCAGTTCATTTAAATGTCTCATGTACTTAGATGTATTTACCATGCAAAACTTCTGAATTAACATACTTATCAAAATAAACTTGTGCTGTCAAACTATTAATCACAATGAATTGCATCCAAAATAAAACTATTTGTTGACATAATATGTGTGTGTTGTGTATATTTATTATGCATATATAAATACACAAACGTACATTTGTATATATGTATATTTAAGAAAAATGTTATGTTTATGTATGATATCATTTATATTAATATAAATATATACATGTAAATCCATGTCAATATTTTCAAAATATATGCTGTATGTGTGTTTATATAATATTCAAGAGTTCGCGCTTCCTCATAATCAAAAAGGATAAAGTTCAGCATGTGTGGCGTACTGTCCGGGGGGCGAGCCGGGAGGACGGCGGACACCGAACCCTAAAGGCTTGAACCCTAGCGAGGGCTAGAGCTCGGCGTCCGGCTCGGTCCTTTCATGCCCCCCGGAAAGGAAGGCGCGAGAGCAGGTAAATGGCGGAGAAGGGGTGGAGGAGGGATGCGTAAAAGGCTGGGTGTGGAAGGAAAAAGGACGGGCTATTTATAGTAGGTAGAAGGGGATTTGATTGGGCAGGTGTAATGAGCAGATTGATCAGATGATGAGGTGCCAGCTGTGATTAATCAACCGCGCTCCTACCCGAAATAGTTTATTTGCAAAAACTTAACTTATTATTAATTACAATTTTGCATTGTTACAAAATATTTCTATTTTAAAAATGCTATTCGTTGCACTTATTCATCTGAGAATTTCTTCAAAATGCATGTATAAAACATATTAAGCAATGCAACTGTTTTTAACATTGATAATAGTGATGTGAATAATACTGTTTGACTGATTTTCTAACCAGTGCTGTCTTAAACACTATCTCTCTCACCTCGACAGATGCCCTGCCGCTGTTTCCCGAACGGAGAAGAGAGTCTGATGCGTCTGATGATTCGGAGAGCTCAGATCACTGGATGCTGACACAGACTGATTGTTTAGAGGAAAAGGAATCCCATCAAAACTGCCCTGAACAACCTGCGGTTAATGGGGTTTGTTCATCCGTGAGTCCATCCTTTCATGAGCCTACATCACCTAAGCCCTCACCAGTAGATGTCCAGGAAGGTACTGCAGAGTCCCGTTTCCATTTCTGAAAGTGGAGGATTCGATACAGAAGTGTTTGAATTCCTATTCTCTGTTTCAGTGCTGCTGCGTAATATAATGGGGCAGCTGGAGATTGTGAGTAATGCGAATGTGGCTTTGCCTCAGAGGACACTCTCGTACCTGCTCATACTGTTCACACTGCCAATCTGGACCGCTACGACCCTCTGGGACAGGTGCTGATCTAATTATAGTTTATTTCAGAAAATTATTAGTAAGGAACTGAACATATTCAAACGAAAGTGAATATTTGTTTTTTACTGAAACAGAACTTACTTTTAATATGAAACAAAGTCGCAACTTTCAAATTCCTAAAATGTAACATTTCACTACATAATTTAAACAACGTGTGGTAATGAACCAATCATCTCATTTATAGTAATATTACAAAATAAACATGAATGAACATCAGGTGGTGTTAAAAAAGGAATTAAAGGAATAGTTGAAAACCAAAAATGAAAATTATGGCATAAGCTACTCACCCCCAAGCCATCCTAAGTGTATATGACTATGGTTGGAAAATAACCATCAACTAGAAATATCAAACACCCAGCGATCTGCTTCAGAGGACATGTGATAACCCCCTTGAGGTGTATAGGTTAGTTTTAGGACCCAGTAATTGCAGATATATACAATTTATGGAGCTTCAAAATCATGGCCACCATTCCCAAGCATTTCCAAGATTAGAAGAGCCATTATACATTGTGACTGTGTTTGTCTGAAAGAAGATAATACACCTAGGTTGGCTTGTGTGTGAGTTGTTTATGGTGTAATTTTCATTTTTGGGTGAACTATTCCTTTAAGGTGAACTTGTTACCCGTTACTTACTATTAAAAAAACTTTAAAATATGCATTAAACTACATGCAAGTAACCCAAAACCCAGCCTGTTAACAAAACAATGTACTTTCCATCTAACTAAAAAAAGTTGGTTTGCCTGTACTTAAAGTTTGCAATTGTGTAGATGTAACAAGAAACGTCTAGGTTACGAACGTAACCCACATTCCCTGAAGGAGGAAACGGAGATGTTACAAATGGGATCTCACTTGAGAGACCAATCGTCTTCGAGTCCTTTGGAAAAGGCCAATGAATATTGGCGTGCAATAATCACAGCCAGGTGCACCTTATCACAGTGCAAGCATAAGGGAGCACAGCTGGATTGCACTTGCAGGTTTTCGCTAAGGAGCCGAGTCGGCGTCAGCGCGACCCAGGGTCGTGGCAGAAAGATGTCCCTCCATAAGGAAACGTGGGTTACGTTCGTAACCTAGACCCTTACCCTTTCAGTCGAATCACTTCGACTTTACATATGGGAACAGACCCATGGAAGAGGCCACAACCCTGAGGCCACTTTACGCGGAGACACCGGTGCCGACAGGAAGGCAAACGTGTCAGCAGGAGAGTCTACACGAAACCTTCCCAACACCCTGGGGGACAAATTTCATGAAAAGATTTCTTAACATGGAATTTCAAGAGAATGCACTATATCGATAGGATATGGATATAAGTGAAGGAAAACACAGCCTTCTGGATGACTGTGGAGATATTAAGGCCACAACCTCTGGTGAAGGAAGTCCAGAGGAGCACAAGGGGTTCACCTTGGCATCAGGGAACCAGTAAAAGGGCACAGCAGCAAGCCGACACCGCCGGTCTTCCCGCTACCTGCTTGTCTGATTTAAGACATGGGAAGACACAGCCTCTTCACGGAGGTCGTAGAAGCAGCAGTCTGAAGCTCCAGGTGTGGTCAATGTTGAGGCGCATGCACGTACAGGACACAGCAACTTTAAGGCCAGGTCTGCCTCCTCCTGGGACAGAGCTTGCGGTTCACTACTTGACTTCGAAAAGGTGTGGTAGGAACCTTGGGCACGTAGCCGGGCCAAGGTCTCAGTGTTACGTGAGAGTCAGCCGGATCGAAATCTAGGCACTCTGGAGGCCCCCAACCCTCTTGATGGAGGCCAGAGCAATCAGGAGTGCTGTCTTTAGTGACAGGTATTTCAACTCGTCTGATGCTAAGGGCTCAAAAGGAGCTTTCTGCAGGCCAGTTAGGGCGACGACAAGGTCCCAAGAGGGCACCGAGGGCGGTCTCGGGGGATTAACCCGATGGGCACCTCTAAGGAACCTAACGATGAGTTGGTGCTTACCTAAGGATTCACCATCCACTGCATCATGGTATGCCGCTATGGCAGCGATATATACCTTAATAGTTGAAAGGGACAGCCTGCGCTCCAACTTTTCCTGCAGCAAGGAAAGCACAACTAGAATTGGACATCTATGTGGGTCCTCTTAGCGTGAGGAGCATTGCCAGATCATGCCCATCCCCTGAGAGAGAAGGTCTCTCCTCAAGGGGATTTTGCAAGGAGGGACTGCTGCGAGGAGCATTAGGTCGGCAAACCATGTCCGGGAGGGCCAGTCAGGCGCTACCACCAGAACTTGCTCCTTGTCCTCCCTGATCATACACAGGGTCTGCCGAGAACTTCTGGGCAAAATCCTCGACAGTGTCGCCAAAGAGGCCAACCTGCGAGATGGGCGCGTCAAGTAAGTGTACTTGAAACCGTGGGAAAATTGCTCTTTTTTGATGCCCGGTTGCGCAGGGAGGACCTCTGGCGGCACCACATGCACTCAGTGGATAGAGGTCTCTCGCTGGCGAGCAAAGACTGGTTGCTCTTTGAGCTTTTAAAAAGGCTACCAGTCTCGCGGGTCCGTTGACAGCTGCCCAGGAAGAAGTGCTGCAACGACGAGAGAGCATTAACTCGGCAGGAACTCTTTTTTCCTTCAGATTTGTGAAGACACTCCAGCAGACTCAAACCATATAGACGAGGCTCCAAAAGCGAAAAGCTGCAAGTGCAATCCAGCCATGCCCTCTTATACTTATGCTGTGATAAGGTGCACCTTATTGCACGCCAATATTCATTGGCCTTTTCCAAAAGATTCGAAGATGACTGGTCTCTCAAGCGAGATCCCATATGTAACATTGAAGTGATTCGACTGAAATGGTAACTACCTTACTACCCGCCTTCTGGGAGGCAGGCTTAACCTGCGTCCATCAGATGCCTCTGTATACTGCTGGACGAATCTATAACCAATCAGACCACTCATTCCGATGACGTATGCGTAGCGACGAAACCTGAAGCCACAGTAAACCAATTGTAGCCAGCTTCATTAAAGCAGTACGAAAATGTCTTTACTTACTTTAATTACTTCTGCTCCGTTTTCACAGAAAACCTGTCATAAAAATTTCTCAAAACAGCTGCAACAGATGCTGCTTATATTGTTGCTATAAGTTGCTATTATATACACGCATGCAGTATATATTTACATGTATATATTTATAAAATTTCCAATAATATATATATGTAATACAAAAAAATAACATATTTTCTAAAACTAATACACACGTGTGTTTTTATATATACATAATAAACATACACAGTTCAGATAGATATATTATGTAAACCAGAATGTTTATTTTGGATGCAAATACTTTTTATGCAAAGCTGGAGCACGGATTAGCTCACATTAGTCATGATGCTGTATATGTAGGCTTCTCATCAGGGGACAGTAATTAGTGTAATGTTCTTACCTCTTCTGTGCCGCCAGCAGTCGCTTGTCTTCGCTCTCGTATTCCGATTGAGCTGTGAAAAAAACAAAAAACACAACAATAACTGAGAACATCGTAGACTCTTCTCTTCTAGTGAAGTTTCTCAGAGACGTGAATTCAGATGAAGTTAACCACGACAACATTACGGAAACGTTACCTAAAACTGAAGTGAAAACAAAAGTGTTCAAAATTTACAAAAACTATAAAAAAATACATTATTGACATTAAAAACAGAAAATGTGCTCTGATGAGCCAAGATACGTAAAGTCTGACATTATAAATCATTATAAATCTCAATATGATCCAAATGAGCAATATACATGTCTATTAAAATGTTTTACCAAGTTACATTATTCTATTAGGCTCAATGTATTATTATGACTTTTAAAAAATCTATTTATTGATTTGTATATATATTATTTTTACTTAATTACTATTACTATTCATTTGCCTGTTTCTTTATGAACTTAAAGTAATTTATTATTAGATTAATAGTATTTATTTATTTATATTTACAATTTGTAAAGAATCATTTAGAATGCACTTTTAAATAATTATTATTATAGTAGAATTATTAAATCATTCCTAATTCACTGTAATTTTGTTTTTATTTTTACACTTTTCCATCGACCCCCAAAGCAGTCCCTCGCATATCTAAATAATCTATCATTACATATTTCACACATAATAACACATACATTTGTTATTTACAGGTGATGCATGATCTGAGCCGGTTTGTGAGAGGTTAATAAATCTGATTTAGATGTGTTGCACAAAACTCTCTTTATATTCTTCTTTTCCAGATGATTGGAGTTCATAAGCTTAAGATACATTTTTACTTCGTAAATAATTATTTAAAAATAATTAGTGAATAACAAAAACATAAATTAATAAGTTAATACAAATAAAAGAAATACTATTAATTTAACAATAAATCAGATTCATATATACACACACACACACACAAACACACACACACACACACATATATATATATATATATAATACATGTAATAATAACAAAATAAACGAAAACAAGATTAAACTTAAATTAGAAATGAATAATTCTACTATAATAATAATAATAAAATCTATAAGATTCTAAACAATAAAAAAAATATATATTTTATATATTGTATGTAAATATATATATATATATATAGAGAGAGAGAGAGAGAGAGAGAGAAAGAGAGAGAGAAATAAACAAAAAATATTATATATATATATATATATATATATATATATATATGCAAGATAAAATTTTTTAATAAAAATAATATTAAATTTAAAAGGTAATATTTATTTATTTCATTAAATAAGAGGTTTTTTTTTTCTGGAGAGAAACAGAAGCTCTCTAGAAACAAGGGAGACGCTAAAATGCTTGTGTTGGTGTGTTTTCCTCTCACGGAGTGTGTTTGCGTCGTGTGTGTGTGTGTGTCGGGTCTCGAGTGGCTCCCGTGGAGTTGCTCCATGTAAAAGTGTCTAAATGTAAGGCAGATGTGAGCGGCGGCCGGGCCGAGGTGCAAGAATTTATCTCAGGCCAGAGCGCGCCTATGATCTCAGATTTATTGCATTTTCCAGATTCATCCCTTTTCTTTTTTTTTTTAACTGTGATGGGGACCTTTCCCACTCCTGAGATTTAAGAGGGGGAAGTCGCCCAAAAACTGTTCAAAGGCGAGTGCTGGGGGTCTCTGGTGTGTGTGTGTGTGTGTGTGTCCAGTGGCGTTGCTCTCAGCAGGGGTGGACTGGCGCCTGCGGTCTCCCTCTGCTGTTTGTGCGTGTCGAGAGCGATGTGTGAATTTTCTCCTCAACTCCGTCTGTAAACATGAAACCAGTAGTGGCTAACTAGAAAGTTATGAGACCTGCACGCTGAGCGGGACAATAAATCCAGCCTTTAACAGCCACTCGCGGCTCTGAGCGGCCGCCGACCTCCGATTCGGCTTCATTATGAAGAAACACGTCGCACCGATAAAAAACACACGGATAATGACATTAAAACACAGCGATCGACACGCTTTCTCACGCTGATGATTGAGTGATCACAGACAATAACTCCACACCACATCCTAACACTAGACAACAACGCTAAAATATATATTTAATATTACATCAATACATACTGATCTCTTGTTTAGGGGACCACAAGGGCGTAGTACGGGGCCCATGGAAAGGTTTTGGGGGAAAAAGCTTATTATATAAATATTACATATTTAATTACTAAATAATTATAAAAAAATGTGAATAACAAAAACTTAAATATATAAGTAATTGTAAATAAATATTATTAATTTAATAATAAATAGGGTTACATACAAATAATACTAAAACAATATATTTATAGAGAGAGAGAGATTAAAAAATATAAAATGTTAAGTAAATAAATAAATAAATATTAGATAGAGTGGAATAATGCAACTTAAAACAATTTCTCAAGTAACAGAAATGTGTAATATATATTTTTAATGAGCTGGGTCTTCAATATGTTTTATGATGAGGAAGATCATATTCATGGTTGTCTTTAACTAATACTGATTCAAAGTGATCTGTAAAGCTGCTAAAATGAGCATCTAGTGAAAATTTCCATTCAAAAAATAAAAAGTACACACACACACAACTCAGATATTTCCTTCTAAATTAAAGAAAGAATGCATTATGTTACTTAAAACATTAATATGATTACGTACATTGCGTTACTAATGCATTACCTCCAACACTGCACACAAACAAATGGATGAATGAATGAATGAATGAGTCCCAGGTTAAGGTGAAGTCTCTGAGACTCACCGGTGCTGATGAAGGTCTCCATCTTGTCCTTGAAGGGCTGTAGATGTTCCTCAGAAGAGTTTTGACACACCTGCTCAACCTCCTTCACACACGCTGCGGAATCAGAAACACTGACTATTATTACTGCATACGATCTACTAAAACTAAACACATCAGTCCCATCCAGCTACAATCAGCAATGGATGTGAGAGAAACATCACAATAATCCACAGCACTCCAGTCCATCAGTGAACATCTGGAGGATTATTGTGATGTTTTTATCAGACTCTCATTCTGACGTCCCCCAATCACTTTCATTGCTGAGAGACACATTTCTCTAGATCTGATGAAGACACACACTTCTCCTGATCCTGGAGCCGTGAAGATGAACACATTTACAGCACATTTTTATTTTCGGGTGAACTTGAAAGGTGTCTAGTTTTTAATAATTAAACGTAGTATGAAACATCTGATCAAAACAACTCCAAATAGAGCAGCTGATGTCCTTTATTGCAGGTCAAGAGCCTTGCATGGGGTTTTGAAGCGTACTAACTGATATGAAGAACTGATGGGCTGCCGAACGGAGCGCTGTTTTAATGAAGCGCAGGTGAGCTCGGCGTATCACGTTACTAGCACATCCATAAACGAGTTAAACGAGGAACACGAGGAAGAGGTGTGTGAATCTCATCTCAAACAGATGAGCATCAAAGACGCGTTTGGAGCGAAGTCAACAGAACCAGAGCAAGAATGCGTTTGATTTCCGGACGGCTGCTCTGGTGTCGAACACGAGACTCGTTTATGAGTTTCCTAACGATTTCAGAGAACGCAGCTCATTATGATGACTATGAGTTTGATATCGGTCTGATGCCACAACATCATCATCAGCATCTAAGTGCGTGCTCTGAGCCAATCAGCCGTGCTGTAGATGTCATGTGACGATGTCTCTGGAGCCGTGTTGGTTTGTGTTTCACAGAGTCTTTGTTGTGCTGCCAAACAACTGCCTTCACACACAACTTCTTCAAACATCTACATGTGTGTGTGTATGGACATGTTTAGCATTAACAAATCTAGTAAATACTTGCATGTGTTTATCATTGCTGTAATATGGATTTTTATAAAGCTTTTTTTTATAGAAACCTCATTCTTTTACAAAAACGCAATTGATTGGTTCTGAGGAATAACAATCTGAAAGTTAATCTATGATTTATCTAATAAAATAATTAATAATTACATATATATATATATATATATACATACGTATATATAGAATTTATTTTTACATTTTTGTACATTTGTCAAGGTTATTTTAGAATCACTGACGTGTTATTATATTTTTAATATATTGTGGTTAATCTTTTAAATTAGTTTTTTTATTTTCATATTTTAGTTACATTTTAGTAATATTGTTGTATATTTTATTTGTAAAAAATTATATATATTTATATATAAATATTAATTGGCTTAATGATAACCAGCGCTCTCTCCACCCTCGATACCACGACTGAGGTGAGACCCTTGAGCAAGGCACCGTTCCCCCAACTGCT
>JAUCMU010000021.1:2548946-2559283 GCA_032275025.1 Enteromius treurensis | reverse complement strand
TTGATCAGATGATGAGGTGCCAGCTGTGATTAATCAACCGCGCTCCTACCCGAAATAGTTTATTTGCAAAAACTTAAATTAAAAAATCACAATTTACACTGAATGATGTCTATACCATTGTTTGAATTAACTCATGAATATAAACAAGCTGTAAATGCTCTAACGGAAAAACCTTTATTGCTTTTCTATGGTATAAAGCCTCAAATGTCAGTTATACTTTGGATTGGTTTATTCATTAATTGAAAAAAAACTAAAATTAAAACAATGGAGGGAAAAAAAAGTAAGATAACCCGTAGAAAAAAAAAACACATCGTAAGCATGCAGAATTACACAAGTGGACTTTGAACGATTAATTGCCACTTTGAATGATAACGAATGAAAGCGAACGCCGCTGAACCCTGGAGTTCGCAGGGCAAATTGAATCGCATAGCTGAGCCGGATGGTCTTGATGAGCCAACGAGACGGCCTGAGCCCTATCAAGGCATCTAGGGACCGTGCTAGGGGCACCATTGGGACTCTCTCGAACTGCTGCCTGTAATGAGAGGAGAGTGAGTTTGTAACAAAGCACTTTTTACAGGCCTGTCAGCAGCACCTCGTCCCCTCAGGGGACCCAGAGATAGAGAAACCGCTCTTCTTGTCGAGATTTTGGAATTTTCACCCAGCCCTCCACCGGGAGAGGGAGTGGTGAGCTCACCAACTCCCGAAGAACAGTACCTTCCATCCCTGGGTCCCCCGTCCTGGGGCCTCCTGCCCTTCTGCCTGCAGGGGCCTGGACGGGCTGGACCCTCGGCGACGAGCAGGCTGAGGCTGTGCCTGCGGAGCCCGGGTGGAGGCTACAGCTGGCCGCCGTGGCAGGATGTGATGGATAGCCTCAGTCTGCTTCCTGTCGGCGGAGAACTGCTGGGCGAAAGTCTCCACCGCGTCGCAGAAGAGGCCGTTCTGGGACACGGGGGCATTCAAGAACCGGGTCTCGTCTGCCTCCGGCATGTCGGCCAGTCACAGCCACAGAGCCCGCACCATAACCTTTGTCGCACATAGCACGAGGTCCGTTTCGGTACGGAATTCTGATAGAACACCCTCGTGCAGGGCCTTAAGTGCCTTGGCCTGATGGACCGGCAGCAACGCCATGGCCTCCATGGAGGAGGCAGCCTTTCCACAAGCTTTGTAGGCATCATCGATGAGAGCCGATGAATACCTACAGACCCGGGAGGGGAGCAACGGGTTACCCTGCCAGGAGGTAGAAGCCTTAGGACACAATTGCATCGCAACAGACCTCTCCACCTGGGGGACCCCCGTGTAGCCCCTGTTCAGAACGAAATGGAGGATTCCACTCAATCCCGACCCCCCCTGGTGGCCTGGGCAAGCATAGCAACTAGCTCCAGATCAGTGTCAGGCACAGTCAAATGCCAGCGGACACCGCCCCGGTCGACACGTCTTCTCCAGAACCGCACTCTCCTTCCGATGCTGCAACCGACATCTGTTTGTTGGGGTGAGCCCCAAAGGTGACATCCGGGACCATGTCCGGTTAACTCGAACTGCCCCGATGAGAACTCCAGCGTTGTCGGAGTGTGGGCGACAGGGGGTGCTCTCCGAGGAGAGTTTCCTCCTGCCGGCGTAAGACAAGCCCATCCCGCCCCGGAAGAGGAAGCAGAACGGAACCCCACCACCTTCAAGATAGTGAAGCCTGGTCCACAGCTCCGAGATGGTCATGCTACTGCAAGCGGAACATGACTCATGAACTCACGGGTGGTATGACATCCTGAAAAGGACACATCTTTAAAAAAGACGTTCAACCACTAAGCCTGTCTCTTTAGGCTTTGCTCTTTTTGTGAAGGCTGAAGCGCACAGGGGAGATGGATGCTCGGTACACAAAAGTTGGTAGTGCAATGCAATTGCGACTACCACTCGACTGGAACCAACGCTGCTGCTACGCCGTAACACCAACCTTCCTCCATCTCGATGAGTAGATGGCTCAGGAACAGTAACCCCATGTGAGTCTCGGCTCCGAAGCAAAAAGCTAATGAACACTTAATCCGCTGCCTTTTTATACTCGCGCTGTGATCATATGCAGCTGGGTACTAATCAGCGTATGCCAACTTCATTGGCGTGTTTCTATACACGCAGAGTAGATTGGATGTCTCAAAGCGAGATTCCTATTCGTCGGTCACCGAAGTGACGTCAGAGTGACCGACTGAAAGGGAACTGTATATACTTTTATTGTGCTGTTGTGCTGATAGTTACATTCTAAATCCACATCCTTGGTTGAGCCAATGTTGCTGTGTCAGACTTCTTAGGACACTTCATTTTTTCCCCCTTTGATAAGGTAAGTTATAGAGATGACTCCTGAATATACACACCTGGTTCTTTGACATTGCAAAGCGCTTATATGTGTCAGGAATTAATATGAGCCAGTTAACTTAAATGATCACTTCTTAAACAGCTGTTTTCATCCCAGTACCATCCTTTACCTGTCAACACATTATTTCTGAAGTGCTGTCAAGAAGTATTTGGTGACTTATGAGGCTGTGAAAGGAACAGTTTGGGGTTTTCAGCACGTAATGGATAAGTTGATTGATGAGGAACGCAGATCCCGGCATAGGCCCTAAGGGAAGGCTTGACGAAGAGATTTACAGAAGGAAGAATGTTTGGGGTTGTAGTCAGTGAAAGGAGGTCTTGGTGGACATGCCTTTCTGTGACCTTTACCCAAGGCTACTAAATATTAACAAAAAAAAATGAATATGCACAGAACTTAAGAGTAGGTCAGTTTAAGTCTGTCTGTGTGACTGATATGTTGAATGGACATGTATAAGATATTATTGTAAATGAAATTAAATCTATTTTAATATCTCCTAGACACCAGTAAGGTTAGATGCACAGTCGAGGAAAAAAAAACTAGCCTTTCTCAAAATGTTCTCATCTTCATTTCCGACCTTATGATCCGAGTTATGCTATCCATAATAATTTTATAGCTCTATACTCTTAATGTATGTCAACAAGTGTTTCATTTGTCTGTTCTTCTTTCTCCTAATGCACTTCATGCACTTCGTTCAACATTCATACAGCAGTTCAAAGGTCTGATTGCATTCCATTTTTGTTGTTAAAATTTAATACAGCATTTACAAATTCATATAATCAGCATAACAATTTGAGTCAAAAGTCAAAAAGTCCAAGATTTACAGAATATCCAGAGAGCTGCATGATCAATACACCAAATTAGATACGTAATTTTATATTGCGTCTTTTTGATAAAACTTTGAAATGTGATATAGAATAAAACGATATATTTAGAAAACAAAACATAAGTGGACATAAGTGCATAAATTAAACATAAGACACTGAGCTATGAAAGAGAAATTAAATTACATGCATGTTTAACACATTTGTACACATCTAAAACGAAAAATTTATAATAATGTAAAATTAAAAGTTTAAAATGTAAAGTTTTTATGCTTTAATAATCTTTTGTTGAAAATTGTGCTGTGTTAACTTACATAAAGTATATCTGTTCTTGCTCTGTTAAGTTGATTTGATTGCTTTTTTTACCCTCATTTGAAAGTGGCTTTGGATAAAAGCATCTGCTAAATTACTAAATGTAAAAGCACATATACAAACTTGGAAATTAATTGTGGTGTGTTATTTAATATTAAACATCCATATAATTTGTTGTACTTATTTTTTTAATATTTATTTATTTATTTATTTTGTTTTGTTTAGGGAACATGAAAGTCTACATACAGTAGATACTGTGTGTACTAAGGGATTACTATTTTTGGTCACATTTCTGGCTACTTGTCCTCTATTTCCATTTACTTCTCTTCTCTTCTCTTCTCTTATCTTGTCTTGTTCAGCTGGGTCATGCTAGCAGACATGTGGGAGATGGTGGGATTCTGGCAGGCTCTGGCCTAAGACTTGGCTTAGGACCAGCCTCTTTAAATAAAAATTTCTAGCCCCGAAACCTTGGTACACTCTGTTACGTGACCCTGCCAGTACAACAAATGCATGTGCCACTGGATTGTGCCTCTATTAATCTCACTTAGAGCGCACCGAATACACTCAGATTGGTCTCTGAGCTCTCCAGACAATGTTTTGTCAAGTCTCATTTCCTAAAAGCATTTCCCCTTTAAATACTAATTACCGTTCACAGCTCAAAAGCCCTCGGCCTCCCCTCAAGTGAGAGTCCAGCACAGGAAATGGCATTTTAAATAAGACAGCTGCTTCATTTTAGCAAAGCTGCGGCCAACATCTCTGTGGATACTCACTGTCAAGACACGGTTCACACACTGTCTGTGTCGCTCCGCAGGGCTTCGACATCCCTTCCCCGGGTTGGCATTGTTTGCAGCACTCCCCACTGGTGGTGAAAGCCCCTGAAGGACATGAATTTTGTGTAGACAAGACGTCACCCTACAGAGATAAAAGACCGGGAAAATTAGAAGCGTGAAATGAAAATTTTACATGAACGAATAACCCATGTATTTTTTTTAAATATACGTTGTGTACATCACAATATGTAAAAACAGATCACAGAACATATATGTATATGTATATGTATATGTGTGTGTACTATATATGTGTATATATGTACTATAATAAAATATATATAAACTAGTGCTGGACAATGATTTAATCGCATCAAAAATTGTACTGTGCATTTTTCTTATGCATAAAAACACACACATACAGTATGTATTTTGAAAAATATGTATTTAGATGTATATATTTCTTTTCATGTAATAAATATTCTATATAAATATATTTAAAATACATACATAAAATTTTACTTAAATGTATACATGCATGTACATGTATTTGTATATATATTATAAATATACAAAAGTATGCACACATATATTATGTCGACAAAAACTTATTTTGGATGTTATTAATAATGATTAATCATTGCCCAGCCCTAACATAAATATATTTTAGAAAATATATTTAATAAAATATAGTGTTTATATATTAAATATATTTATATATATATTTAAGTAAATATATGTAAATATCTTCAATAATAAATAATATTATTAATAATATTAATATACATAATAAATATACAGTACACATATATTATGTAAACGGAAACTTTTTGATGCAATTAACCGCAATTAGCTATTTGACAGCACTATAATACTATAAACTTAATATCTTGCAACTGTAAATTTATTCATACATTTGCCACTTTTTTTCTAATTTACTTTTATTTTATTTTATTTTTTACTTTTTCAGTGACTAAAGTGACTTAATATTCTACCACCAGTCTCTGACCTAACATAACATAAAGTAAGGTTTATTCAAAGATACATTTTTAAAAAGGGAAAAAATTTTAATTAGCCAAAAAAATCGTTGCTGCTGCTGGCACAGAAATTACTTCAACTTTCCTTGATAAAACTACTGTGTGGATGCTGGCAAAAGTTAGCATTTTGGCCTGGCATAATCCAGCTTAAAAAATTGAAAAAAATAAAGCAATTAAGCCATTTTAGGGTAAACATTTTGAAAAAGTCTGCAGATGCAGATGTGAAACCACTGACCGTTCAGAGCTTCCCCACTCCCGTGTCTTTGCTTAGGTTGAGTCTGTCTCCAGGGTATATGCAATCCCAGAAACCAACAACTTCCCACACAGACTCAGAGACAAAAATACTATTTGTTTAACAAGACTTGTTACATTATTTAGTCCAGATAATGTCTAATGATGCAACAGCATTGCTTTGGAGAGGATCAGAGAGCTTCGAAAAGAAATAAATACGTTTTACTAGACTGTATCCGCATATACAGTAAATCTTCACGGTATGTTTAACCTGAATTCAACTCTCTGACATCAGCCTTTCATTTCAACATCTTTCTAATTCAAAGACTGACAGGTACAGCATGAACATAGGAGCAGAACAGGGGCATTATGTGTTTCACTACATGCCTCTTGTCCAATTATTTTTATTTACGTTCACAGGTTAAATCACAAATCATTTATTATGCCTACAAGTCATTCTTGGAAGTCCTCATCAAATGTAATAATCACTACAACGTCAACAACGTCATGTACATTTGATTTTAGGTGAAATACGATGTATTTTTATTGCTGGTAAATATATGAAGTGCAGCAAAATGAAAGAATTGTGCACACTGAGGCCTCAAACATAAAATTGCTCTTATGTAAAAGCTTGTTTCTGTCTTCAGAGTAAAATACAAAGACAAAATGAAGGTAATTGCAACTTTATATCTTTTAACTTTAACTTCAGTTCTCAGAATTGCAGCTTTGGATCTCCAGATTGCAGTTTTTGTTACTCATTATTGTACAATTATACAATACAAAAATCTCATTTTTAGCTTTGTCAGATTTAAGACATTCTTAAAAGTACTAAAATTAAAAAATAGCACCTACAACATGATTGTGTTGTGATTTCGGTTGAAATTCTTTTAAATGTTTCTATTTCTTTTTCGTACAGATAAATATAGGAAGAAATCTGTAAAAATACTGTGTCAAAAAATAAAGGATGTGCATTACGGGCCTAATTACTGAAATAGGAGCAGGGCTAATTTCTGTTTTAATGATTTGTTGAAGGGGGAGGGGTTCTGCCTCAGGGTAAAAAACAAATATTTACTTGTAACTTCATACGTTTTCTGTCTTGCATATTTTTTTTTTTTACTGTTCATTTAGTGTCAGTGAACATTGAATAGTTGTATTCAAAAAATGTATTATTAACACAGAATTCTGAAACACATTTTATTATTCTCATGATTCTAAAACTGAGATTGTCATGCTACTCGGGTGCGCATCCCATAAATATGATTTTTCCAACATAACTTGAAGGTGCCATAAACCGTATGCTAAAGCAGCTGATGTCTGAGGGTGTAACATGAATGCCGAAATCCGATTGGCTGAGTGCGTGACTGTCAGAATAACGACGTTTGACACAGGTGTGAGGAATGACGTTTAGAAGAGTGAGAAGAAAGACAGAGATAAAGAGCAAAAGAAAGACAGATTAGAAGATACCCTCAAGGCGTTTGTGAGTCAGCTGGAGAAGTGACAGAGTTGAGTGAGAAGAAGCGGAGGTTGGAAAGCACAAATTAACATTCCATCGTTTCTACCTGTCCCTCACATTACCCCCTGGCATGGGGCAACCTCCTCCTCCTCTTCATTCACTCACATAAAAACACAAACACACCCCTACAGGAGCATTCCAACACAGGTAAAGTTCAACCCCCCCCCCCAAAAGTTCAGCAGCCCATGACTCAAACAGATAACTTTAGAGATTGGGCCACACGGCATTTGTGCGCAATTATGAGGTTGCTGATTACCATGTTGGTAGAAATGTGTGAAGGGTCACAAGCAGCGATGCATGTCATAGAACCTGTTTGCAGTCACAATCATCCTGACAGGAGGCCAAGCTGTGGCAACTTGTGCAGCGCTGTTTAAGTAGATACAATCAGTAACGTTTCAGAACATGTCGACTTTCATTAATCATACTCCTAAGAATGGTCCTAATTAAATGCATCATTGAAAAATCTCAAGTTTCAATGTAGTCTTTTACACTTTCTAAAGAGAAATGAGTGTTGCTTGCCTTGCAGAAAATCACGTGGCGAGTAGTTTGCAGCGTAATCTTTAACACCCATGGATGCAAGAGAGAGCTGTAGTAAGGCCCTTAAATTAATTTTATTTTATTTAATTTAACTTAACTTTATTTTTTTAATTGTATTTAATTTTATTTAATTTTATTTTATTAATAGTTGCTGTGAAATATTACTACAGTTTAAAAAAAACACACTTTTATAATTAAATGTATTTAAAAAGTAAAGTTTCAGTGTAATATGCAGATTTAATGCTCCATTATAATTATTAGTGCAGTTAAACGAACTATCACGATTAATCGCATCCAACATAAGATTTTTTTTAGACATGTTTGTATAGTGAATATTTGTGTATTATGTATATATAAATACAAATACATAAATTGTGTTAAATATGTTAAATATATTTTATTAAAATATAAGAACATAAATGAATGCAAGTACATACATGCAAATATTTTCTAAATGTTTGTGTGTCTATTTATAGATACAGTACATAATAAATATACACAGACAGTGCACATACATTTCTTGTGTGTACAAAATGTTTTATTTTGAATGTGATTAGTTGTGAGTAATCGTTTGACAACCCAAATTATTATCAATATCTTATTATCATTTATGGTTAATATTTTAGTGGAACCTGTCATACATTTTAAGGATTATTTAATAAATTAAAAATTTGAAATAATTACTTTTTACAATTTTTTTTTTACTATTAGTGTGATCACTTACAAATGTAAATGTAGCAGAGTTCTCCTTAACAAGCCCCCTGATTTTAGGTGCAAGAACAAATGGTGCAAGATGAGTTCTGTTCAAAAGTTTACTAACCCTAAGTATAAGGCAAGCAATAGTGATGTTTAAAAGTTACAGGTGTACATAGGAATGGCAAGTATTTCAAAGTTCTCTTTTATTTAATAATGCTCACACCAGTTCGTCACCTAAGTGATTTATAGAGAGTTTAATCACACATACTGCACATACCAAATAACCAAAGCAGGATGGCAAAGGGAAAAAAACAATGATACGCAGATCATGCGGATGTATTAGGCAATCCTGCAGAATGCTTCTCCTCCCGTTCTGTCTGTCACAAAGTCAACCTGATGTTCGAGAGCTGCTGTTTGTGTGCTTGAATGCACTTAACTCTTAACCCTTCTAGCCTGCTGGCACTTGTCAACATTTCAAAGTTGTCTAATGTTCTGGTAAAGCTGACTCTCACTAATGAGGATAGTGGAGCTAATGGATCTCCTTCAATCTTGTTTGCTTTAGTTTGTAATTTAATGCTATGTGATTTCCAGCATTTTCCAGAAGCAATGAGACCAGAAGAGAATTTTCAATTGTGCAAGGATCTATTTTGACCTATTTGATTTCTTATTTTTCCACATCCTCTGCCTATAAACCCTTCAGAACTTCATCAAAAACGTTCCAAGCACATTTGTGGTCAATTTCTTAAACTTGTAGTTATATAGACAAATTCCTAGCAGAGCCGTTTTTAAGTTGGCCCAGTAAGCAGCGACCACCCAGAATACCTTAGCTTTGTGGATGTAACTTTTGAAAGGGCATTTTCTTCAATAACTGCAAAATCGGTGTTAGTGTGTCTAAGGCAAATAAACATTCAGGGTTATATAAAACTTGCATGATATGGGGATAGCAAACAGTCTGTGGGTCTCAAGATCTCAGAACGACTGAACATTGAGTAAAAACATTCTTATTTGTTTTCTTTTAATATCTACATGTATTTTTTTATCTAAGCAAATAGCAAAACAGCCAGAAAAATAGTGCCAGCTGTAGTACCAATAGGCCCAGCTATACGGACAGGGCTTAGCCTAAGCCAGAATAAGTCCATATTCAATTAAGTAATTTTATAAACATTTATGAAAAGAACATCTTAAGACAAAACAAAGGCACTTATATCTTTTAATATTAGTCAGTGCAAGTTTCTTTTAGTTGGAACAGCTCATAAATTGTTTGTATACTTCTTTTATTGGAAGAAAAATATGCAGTATTTCAGCTAGCAGTAAAACAACACTGATATAAAGGATGCACGCTGACTGCGACATACAGTACAGTAGTTATTGCCCAAACACCCATCATGCCGTTCAGATGGGTGTAACTCCAGCTTCAGTTCAGAAACAAGACAAGGCTTGTGACCACAATGCATGTCTCTATCAGGAAATTGGTACAAAGACAAAAAAAAGCTCACAAATGTGCCTGCAGTTATGTGGTGTACTTCATGAATTATTTATCATTATTGATACTGCTTTTCCTTCAATAGCACACACATACACCCCTCATTCAACCCACCCACGCAACCTAAATAACAATTAGCCTTATAAATAACTACATTTTCACTGGTAAGGCAAGTGAAAGAACACAATGTGCTGTCTGTCAAAGTGGGCGTGACCAGATCAGAGTTATCCATCATATATAAAAGAACAAAACTTGAAACCCCATTGTGTGATGCATTGGACGATTCAAATGTTCATAATGCCCTATTATACACTTCATGGTGTATTTCCTAAAAGTTTTCCTAAACAATTATAAAACATTACAACATGCCTGAATTAATTAATGCATTATAATATATGTTATTGTGTTTGATCATGTATTGTAATGCATTAATTATAAAGTGTAATAAACTACAATGGCATAAACTATAATATTATAAAGTATATTTGTTATCAACTATAAAGGCATGTTGTGATGCATCTATATATGAAGAGTTCATGTGCAAAAACCAGACCGTTTAAAAACGTTCATAAATCATGTTTTAT